>JAOUWY010000054.1:23579991-23590793 GCA_025728095.1 Prietella phreatophila | reverse complement strand
GTGCGCTCTCTAGGCCTCAGTTTTGTCTGAATGCTACCACCGGTTTTCAAGTTCTTCCCAGACATTTTAACGAACCAAGTTAAAAATACAAATAAGGAAACGAAGTAGAATAAGTCAAATATATTATATGCCCAAACAAGTGCTAATTAATTACAATTTTAATCGAGATCAGCAGGAGACTCAAAATTCGAAACTAACTGCGAATTTGAACCCCTAAATTTCATACATTTATTTGTAAATTGGAAGACGGGTTGTTTTTGTCGACGTCTGAAGTCATTCTGCTGCTACCATCATGATTTACATAATGAATAAAGATTAGTGGGCCCATTCTAGAAGCAGCCATGCAAGCCCAAGCGGTGACAATACCTCCACCGTGCTTGACTGATGAGCTTCTATGTTTAGGATCCATATGAGCAGATCCATTCTTTCTCCACACTTTGGCCTTTCCATCACTTTTGTAAAGATTCTTTGTGAATTCCAATCTGGCCTTACTGCTTATGAGTGGTTTGCATCTTGTGGTATGGCCTCTATATTTCTGCACTTGAAGTCTACTTCAAATGGTGGATTGTGATACCTTCACCCCTGCCCTGTGAAGGTTGCTGGTGATGTCACTAACTGTTGTTTTGGGGTTTTTTTTCACAACTATCACAATGTTTATCAACTGCTGTTGTTTTCCTTGGCTGACCTGTTACATGTTTAGTTGTTAGTATACCAATGATTAAAAAAAATTTTTTTTTAGGTTATTCCAAATTGTTGTATGCTATGCCAAATGTTTGTGCAATGACCCTCTTTTCTTAGCTTCAAAATGGCTTGCTTTTCTCCCAAAGACCGCTATGCTGGTTTATCCTTTTTAAGAACAAATGCAGTCTTCACAGGTGAAACCTGAGGCTCAAAACAAGAGTTGCCACTCAGAGCTATTAACTCTTTAAACAGTCAATTTGACAGCAAGAAACACCTATCAGTCACACATTCCAGTATTTTTTGATCACTTGAAAAAATGAGTGGGTTAAACCAAAAGGTGCTATGTTCTACGGCGTTTAATACATCTGAATATGAGGAAATATGAATATGAGGAAATGAAAGCTGATCTCTTGTCTCAAACTGATCTTTTTATCTTAAACCCAAATGTCTTTAATGATGGTGAAAACAATAGAATTGCTCTTGCTGTTGTAATACTTTCAAAGGGATCTGTGTCCTGTATTGCTATTTTGAAATTTGTGAGTTCACATTCTCTCTGATTCTTTTGGTTAGCTGTTCTATATTATATATTGTATATGTTGTATAATTTCCTGTGTTATAAAAGTACTGTTGTGTGTCCCTGGACGTTTCAGCTCTCCCTCATGGTCAATAACGGGTGATAACTTAGAGGATGCCTGAACACCTAGGGAATTATAACAAGCATACTTAAAGCTTCTTGTTCTCACCAGTTTTAGAGCAGTCAGAGAGAGTTCCCACACTGCCAATTCAGAGGCCTCTCCGGCGTGGGCCAAGCAAATGATGCAACCTGAGCTTTATAGGGTGTTTGTCTTTGATGTATAGCTCTCTCCATTCTGTGCCTTTGCTGTGTCCTTGATGAGGGTGTTAATAGCATTGTCATTCTTCCATCTTCCCTCAGTTCTTTACAACCTTTTACATTTCAGATGCAAATCAGTATGGAAGGTATGGGAAAACACGGGCTGAGGAGGATGCACGCCGCTACCTGCGGGAGAAAGAGGAACTGGAGAGACAGAAAGACCATGTCAGGAATGCACTGGTGTTACTGCGAAAGGAAAAACGAGAAGCCAAGGAGAGAATGAAGGTTGCAACAGGTGAGGAACTAATTTAAAGTATAAGGCTCAACAAATCACAACTATCTATGTGCAGTTCTTGTATTTATGGCTCACTGATCAAGCAATTTATATAAGCAGAGTTTGGGAATCTCAATTTCTATGAAAAAGAAACATCCTGAAAGACTGTAGTAACAGTACTACATACTACATTCCTAAGAACTGAATATGTAGCGCCATCTACTGGCCATAGCTTACTGTGCTCTCCAAAGTATACTTTCAAAGCAAGTAATCCAAGAAAATGTTGTAGACAACAGCAGATGTCACAGGGCTTTATTTCCACTGATTTAGCTTGGGTGAGACTCAGATAGTCTCATTCTGTCAACAGGATTTTAAGATTTAAATTTTTCCAGAAACTTAAAATCTTAAATTCAGCATAAATCCTGTCAACAGAACGAGATCATCTAAGTGCATACAATGTCGTGTTATTTTATGCACATTTCTTGTGTTAATGCTTTGTAACAATAATGGTGTGTTTGGTGCAGATAAACAGTGGCTGGCACTTGAGGAGTGTGTGACCCAACTGGAGAAGACCTGCCAGATAAAGGAAGCTGAACGTGTGGAGCTGGAGCTTAAACTTACTCAGGTTAAAGAGAACCTGAAGAAATCTCTGGCTGGAGGAACTTTAGGGGCACCTGTAGAGACCAAACCATTAGGCAAGGTACGAAAACACACATCCTGTATAAATTGCACTACCTTCAAATTTATGTAAAATTTAATTGCTCTAACTCCTAATTTTATAGAAGACTCGGAGAAGTGAGGTACCATACATTGAATCAGTAATTCCAGTCAACTGTGCCTCTGAAATGCGAAAGCGCCCCCTGTCCATCTGTGCATCTACAAAGGGAAATGTTATGCAAAAAGCCAAGGTAAACAGACATGCTAAAAAAACTGGTATCTGCACTGTGAGTTAACTATACTGAACAAACAATGCAAATATGCAATATACTGAATCTGTCAGTGGGATTATAGTTAACAGTCCAACCGGATTTTAATGTCTGTAATTAATCAGTAGAAGCAGTCAGAATCCACATATAAATCTCCAAATTGTACCATCATAGAGGAAAAACAACCAGCTTATTAGATCTGCAATTTTATTACACAGACACTTATCATTATACTTCTTTATGGTTAAAAACAATAAATATGTGCCTTTTTGTTTCAGGAATGGGAATCTAAAAAAGGGAAGTGCTGAAGATATCCTGGACTTTTTTTCTTCTTTTTTTTAAGTGTGTGAACGCAAGAACCTGCCGACATTCCCTCATTTGAACATAAAACTGAACATTTTATAAGACTACCTTGTCTCTGTATAATTGACAATATATACAGTATCCCATCAGAGGAATCAGATGCTCTTTTTGTGGGATAGATACATATACAAATGTCATTTTCTTTAAATCAATCAAAAAATGTCATAGTATACTACTCTGGGGAATATGACTATGGTGGAGGTATGTGATACACCCAAATAAACCACTCTTGTTCCACTTATTTTTATGGTACATTGTACCCAATCTGAACATTAATAAATTACATTAACATAATTAGGTGACATGAACATGGATACAGTTTACCTTGTGGGGTCAGTCTTGTAACACAGTTAACTCTTCACAGGCTAATCAGCTATAATCTTAAAACCACTGACAGGTGAAGTGAATAATATTTATTATCTTGTTACAGCGGCACCTGTCAAGCAGGAAAAATGGCAAGTGTAAGGATATGAGCAACTTTAACAAGGCCAAGACGGCTTGTGATAGCTAGACGACTGGGTTAGAGCATCTCCAAAATTGCCGGTTTTGTGGGGTGTTAATTGTATATTGCATAATGTGTATGCAGTGGTTAGTTTGTACCTAAAGCGGTCCAAAGCAGGACAACTGATTAACCAGCAACCAGATTATGGATGCCCAAGGCTTATTGATGCACATGGGGAGAAAAGGCTAGACTGTCTGGTTAAATCCCACAGAAGAGCTACGGTACCATAAATTGCTGAACATGTTAATGCTGGCTATGATGGAGAGGTGTCAGAACACACAGTGCAACAAAACTTGCTGCATATGGGGCTTTGAAGCCACAGACTGGTCAGAGTGCCCATGCTGACCCCTGTCCACTGCCAAAAGTACCTACAATGTGCATGTGAGCATTAGAACTGGACTCTGGAGCAATGGAAGAAGCTGGTCTGATGAATCAAGTCGTCTTTCACATCATGTGGATGGCCGGGTGTGTATCGCATCGCTTACCTCGGGAGGAGATAATACCAAGATGCATTATAGGGAAAAGGCAAACTGGCAGAGACAGTTTGATTCTCTGGGAAATGTTCTGCTAGGAAAGCTTGGGTCTTTGACATGGTCCACCTATTTAAACATTGCTGCACTTTTTCCTAATGGCAGTGGCCTCTTTTAGTAGGATCATGTGCCCGGTCATGCTGCAAAAATTGTTAAGGAACGGTTTGAGGAAAGTATTCAAAATGTTGACTTGGCCTCCAACTTCCCTAGATTTCAACTGATCGAGCATCGAGGCCCCATCTCACAACTTCCAGGACTTCCTGGTCTTGGTGCCAGATACCAAAGCACACTTTCAGAGGTCTTGTGGAGCCCATGCCTCAACAGGTCAAACCTGTTTTGGCAGCACAAGGGAGACTTGCAGAATAGGTGGTTTTAATGTTATGGCCGGTCAGTGTAAATGTTGCAGAACATATTGGCCATGGAAGTAGGGGAATCATTGCCAGTGTAGGCTGTTGTTAGAATGGGATAGTAAGTGTAATATATTGCAGCAGTGGCTCAGGTGGTAGAGCGGGTTGTCCACTAAAAGCAGAGTTGGTGATTCGATTCCTGGCCCACAAATTCCAAAGTGTCCTTGGGCAAGACACTGAACTCCAAGTTGCTCTCGATGGCAAGTTAGCGCCCTGCTACCATTGGTGTGTGTGAATGGGTGAATGAGACAGCGTAAAGCGCCTTGGAACTGCTGAGTTTAAAAAAGTGCTGTAACATTTACCATGTTGTTTAATAAGCATTCTAAGGAGAGGTGTGCAAAATCACATCAACTTGAGCTTTTGCATTTACTTAAATTGTCCCTTCAGGTGGAAATGACACTGGTTTTTATCACTTATACAACAAAAGCATTAAAAATGTGTAGAAACCTTCTGGAAACCATAACACTAGCACCACTTTCTCATATTATCGTTAACACTTTTTAATCTAGGCTGCAACACTAACAGCAAATTACAAGGGCTGTTGTTGTAAATCAGCCAAATTAGTATTTCTGATATTTTCATGCTTCTCTCTGTTTGCAAGACTACCATTTCAATGTGATTACACTTGCTCTTTATAGTGTTTGACATGGAGGTGGACTAAGGAACAATCATAATAAATGCCTTTTAAAATGCACAGGTTCTTTTACATGTGATTCCAGTGTATTAAATCATGCATAACTGTGGTGACAGCTGAATGCAGAGGGAAGAATTAATGGTAAATGTGCACTTATATGGCGCTTTTATCCAAAGCGCTTTACATTGTGTCTCATTCACCCATTCACACACCAATGGTAGCAGAGCTATCGGGAGCAACTTGGGGTTCAGTGTCTTGCCCAAGGACACTTCAGCATGTGGAGTCACCTGTCACAGGAATCAAACCGCCAACCCTACGATTAGTGGACAACCCGCTCTACCAACTGCGCCACATTAACTACTAGCTTAGAATTGCATTTGTGCCATTATATCAGCAGTCACTGTAAAGAGTTTCATTCCAATTCCCAGTGCTTAATATTCAGTTGCCATGGGGAACGCTCAAGATTACACTATAAAGAAATCATGGAGGAAGATGTTGGAAATGATACTGCTTACCATTTAAAGCCTTATAGAAAGCCCATGCTCCCTAAGCTGATGTGTTCAAGCTTTGTATTCAATTTGTGTACATAGGTCCCCAAGTCAACTAGTATATGTTCTTTTTGCTATACTCTGCACAGTGCCCTTGAGCTCAGGAAAGGTACGATAAATTAAACTAATAACTGATGCTTGTTTCATGGATGTGACAAACTGGAAGAGACAGTAAAGATACTCAAAATATTTGTAAAAAGAAAACTTTATTACAAAATTAAGTTTAATAGAAGAAGGTGTAATATTTCAGCATCATGAGTCACACTCAGATGGTAAATCCACAGTCAGCTCACTGATTGTTTCTAGGAATGCTTCCAGGTCATCTCTACAATGTGCTGTATAAAGACAGATCATTTAGTTGCATCGTCACAAACATGGTAATTATTCAGACAGGACTTTTTTTCAGATGATGATACCTGAAGGCATCTTGAGGGGAGACTGTGGCAAACATGATTGAATCATACTAAAATCCTCTTCGAACACATTTAGTGGCCACTCCTGTTTTCCCAATCCAGCCAATGAAAACTGGCTGAGGAAGACTTCTTCAGGTACAGAGTATATTTCAAAGTCTGTAGATGGGTCGACAATCATGTAAATTTATAGGCATCAAACACTCTAAAATAATGATGGCATGACATTTATCTCACTTACAGTGCTACGAAAAAGTATTTGCCCCATTCTGATTTTTTTCTGTTTGTGGGCCTGTGTGAAAATCTATTTCACCCCCATAGTTACTAATTCCCCAAATCTATGAAACTGCATTTATAAAGGGGATTAGCTGGACACAACCAGACCTGATTAAGTGTTGAGTTAATTGAACAGGGTTTGCAGCAAATAGAAACTAATTAATTAAATTTATATATTTTTATATATATAATATATAAAAAAGTGTAATCAAAACAGGATGAAAAGGTCTTACCCAATAACACTAACAAAATTGAAAAAAATTCCAGAAGTGATTAAGTTGATGGGACTCCCAAGAACCACAGTAAGGGCCATTATCTACAAATGGAAACTCCACACAGAACCTTCCCAGAAATGGCCAACCTTACAGAATTCCTTCAAGAGCACTGCAACTACTCATCCAGGAAGCAACAAAAGAACCAAGGACATCAACAGAACAGCCTCTCTTGCAGCAATAAAAGGTTATTGTTCATGACTCCACTGTCAGAAAGACACTAGGCAAAAAATGGCATCCATGGAAGTGTGGCAAGGTAAAAGCCACTGCTAACCCAAAAGAACATTAAGGCTTGTCTGAAAATTTGCCTAAACACACCTTGATCTTCAAACCCATTGGGAGAATGTTCTGTTGCTTGAGGAGTTGAAAGTGGAACTGGTTGGTTTATGTCAGATGTAACAAGACCCATGTCTTTCAAACACAGAATTCCACAAAAAGATAATACCTACAGTCAAGCATGGTGGTAGTGTGCTGGTGTGGGGATGCTTTGCTGCTTCAGGACCTGGTCAACTTCCAGTGATTGAGGGAAACATGTTTTCTGATCTCTACCAGAAAATCTTAAAGGAGAATGTCCAGTCCTCAGTATACAAGTTGAAACTCAAGCACAACTGGATTATGCAGCAAGAGCATGATCCAAAGCACAGGAGCAAGTCCACCTCTAATTTAGCTTTTTTTTGAGCCATTGATAGTTTTGGAATGGCCTAGACAAAGTCCTGACTAGAACCAATTGAGATGCTGTGGCAGGACCTTAAACATGCAGTTCATGTTTAAAACCCTCCAGTGTGGATGAACCAAGGCATATAGTGAGCCAGAATTCCACCACAGCACTCTGAAAGTCTGATCCATCAGAAACATTTGGTTGCAGTTATTGCTGCTAAAAATGTGGCACAACCAGATTTTAGGTTTAAGGGAACAATTAGTTTATCACATTTGTGATGGATGTTTGATAAGTTTCTGCTTCGTTAAAAATAAATAAATAAATAATTTAAACCTGTATTGTGTTTAACCAGGTTGCTTTTGTTTTATGCTACATTTCATTTGAAGATCTAGAGCTATTTAATAGGAGATACTAAAAGACAGAAGAAATCAGGAAACAAGTGAAATACTTTTTCACAGCACTGTATACCTCAAGCAAGAATCATCAAATGAACTTTAAAAAACATTGGTCCTTAATTAAACACAGTGTAGCCCTGGCACTGCTCATGATTCACGCACACATTCTTTAATGCCATACAATCACACTCAAGTTACTTAAAGGACACTGCGTGAACAGCTTTGGCTGTGCAGCAACACTGTTCTGTGTTTTTTCTACACATCATTTACCACATAAGCTCCTTTTTCTCAATACACTGGAATTACGCCAATAAGAATTTTTGGGCCACAGATTTATCTGAGAATTATCTGTTGAGCCAACACTGATACCGCAACACTGCAATACTATTTGAGGTGCGTTAGATCTTTAACTACATTAAAAGATTTATAATATTTTTTCAACCGCCATTATACAGCCATTTGGATCTGTCCAGTAATGTGATTGGACAAGCAACGTTCAAAGAGTGCTGACATTTAGTACAACAGAACTAGCTGAAAAAGGGTCCGTTTTGAACACCAAATTTATGGATAGTACATCACCAGTAAATGAGAACTGCCAAAAAACACAGAAGCCAAGAGAACATTATGCATTTATCATCTAAATCATCAAGATGTCATATGGTAGAAATGTTAGGAGTCAAATATTGACCTACATTTAGCCTGAAAAATGCAGAAACTGTACAATACTGTGGTGGGTAGTGTATGTAGATTTAAAAACCCTTTCTAGAGTCATTCATGCTTGTGACTTCCTCGAATTGTTCAAATTTCAATTCTAAAAAAATAAATAAATAAATAAAAATAATAAAAAACCATACCACTTGGGTCATATGGGAAGCACTTCTCAATCTCTGGGTAGTCCTCACCAACAGGCTGAGGAGCCACTTTACATTGCTTTAACACACACACAAAAAAAAAGTCATATCTCCAGAATGAATAATATGGCAAGTGAATGATCTTTCAACAACCAACCTGGACTGCAAGGGGTATATTCGGCACATCAACTTTATGAGAGGTTGCTGCAGTGGCTACAATCTTATTAACTGTTCCCAGAGCTTTGCGGCTTGACTGGGCAGGAGCGCCAAGCCATGTCTTCAGTGGAGTTTTTAGGAGATGCTCTATAAAAAGAGATAGATAATTTGTTAGGAAATTTGTTTCCACCATGGGTGCATTTAAAAAAAAAATAAAAATAAAAAAATAACCCCCACACCACCATACATATAAACCATCATCAATTAAACAGTTATGCATACCGGTGTGTAATGAAATAACCTTGACAAAAAGCACTATTCCATCAAGTCAAGTTAGTGTGAAATGGCTCCAGCTTACCAGGTGCAGAGTGAAGCCTCTGCCGAGCCTTTATGGATGGTGCAGCGAGTGTACCATTTTCTTGATCAAGGTAGACAATAGCATCCATGTCCTTGGACACTATTGAATAGACAAATACTTAAACAAGTTAGAACACAGGCTCCCAATCCTGGTCCTGGGGTGACCTCTATACTGTACATTTTTGTGAGTGCCCAGCTTCAACACACCTCTTTCAACTTCAGCTAATTAACATTCATTTTATTATAAGTTGAAATAGGTGTGTTGGAGCAGGGAAAACACTCAAATGTGTAGGACACAGGTTATTCCATGACCAGGGTTAGGATCCAGTAATCTAATGCAATACATTCCCACACAAATACTGCAACATTTTCCTTACAGGCAATAAATGAGCAATAAACAGCGACATTAAACCCGTTGGTTTTTTTAAATAAGGGAATGCCTGAAAAAAAAAACGAGATACACTTAAAACAAATACTCTTCTGAACATCTTTTTTCCAGAGGATCCGATTCTGACAGAATGTGTCAAGCATGTACATCCGCAGGATTTCTGAATTTACTGACACGATGATGGAGTTTCACATTGTGAAAAGGCGCCCCTCTAACTACAAAACATAACTCGGAGTTATATTCGTATAGTAGTGTGGAACATT
Source organism: Prietella phreatophila (assembly GCA_025728095.1). Taxonomy (NCBI): domain Eukaryota; kingdom Metazoa; phylum Chordata; class Actinopteri; order Siluriformes; family Ictaluridae; genus Prietella; species Prietella phreatophila. Next base: position 23,581,070 of record JAOUWY010000054.1, on the reverse strand, counting down.
ATGAAGCTTACCAAACTTCGAGAAGTGAAACCATGCATATACGCCAGGTTATGAGCGGGCCTGATATATTAGCATGAAAACAGATTGGTGAACTCTTCTAAATGGCTGGCTAACTTACAGCAGTCGTTTACAGCTTACTATCAATTACAACCGCAGCAACCATTTCTATTCTATTTTTCATTCAAAAACCTTGCTTACCAACCACGTTAGCTATACGGAGGCGACTTCTTTCTTCGGCAGATTATTATTATTTTTGTTTCTTCGCTGCTTTTTTTTCGTGTCAAATTACAAAGGTTTATGTTTTGACTTCGTTTCCCCAGTTTTAAAAGGCAACCTGCCATCTGATTGGTTTGTGTGCATTTCTTCTATGGTACGTCTAGTTACGTTCTTTAGTTTTGTACTGCCACTGTGTGGCCGGAGTGGTTATTTAATTTACTACAAGTTCGGTGACATTGCTGGTTGTAAACACTCAAAAGTGAATTTAGACCAACATATAATTAATTCTCAATATTTTTGGGGCTTCTTTACTTTTATTCAGGACTTTCCTTGCATTTGAATTCTATAGATTTAAACGGGCTGCCATTACAAACTCTCTCTCTCTCTCTCTCTCTCTCTCTCTCTCTCTCTCTCTTCAGGATTATTGCAAATAATTTTTTTAGTCATGAATCACTCTGTGATCTCTAGAAATGAACTAATAAAAGAATGAATGGCCAGAGTGTAAATATAATATGAATATAAACATATAAATAGAAATACCTTTATAATATGTAATAACTTAAGACTTATAATATTCTTGAGTATCAAGACCAGCACGTGAATGAGCAACATTCATGAATTATGTGTGATAACACAACACTGTTCAGTTAAAAGAATATCTGCTTGGAGAGAATTAACAAACATGTATTCCATATAGCTGTGGATATACAGTGCATCTGGAAAGTATTGACAGCGCTTCACTTTTTCCACATTTTGTTGCTCCAGCCTTATTCAAATATGGATTAAATTCATTATTTTCCTCAAAATTCAACAAACCCCCATAATGACAACGTGAGAGAAGTTTGTTTGAAATCTTTTGCAAA
>JAOUWY010000054.1:23556528-23567433 GCA_025728095.1 Prietella phreatophila | reverse complement strand
AGCGCTGGCGCATTTGATCGCACATGCGTGGAGAGAGAAAAGACGAGATCTCAGACTGGCTGTCCTGTACATCATCGCTAACATCTATTTATTTATTTTTTGAATGGCGATCTACACAAACTTCCTTTGTGATACATGGATCGCGATCGACGTATTGTGCACCCCTGCTCTAGCTCATGTTCATTGAAGACCACTTCAACACCATACCAAATTATTGACAATTGTATAACATTTTTAGAAATCACAACAGCAAAAATAAATAAACAAATAAATAGTATGCCCACAGTTATCATTAATACTACAGTAGGGAAGAAAACTCATTTAGCTTTTCATTAAAGTGGCTTTAATTTTTTTTTTTTCAGTCCAGCAAAATGTGTTGCATGAGGAATTATTTGATAATTTGATAAAAACATATGTACCTTCTCTTTCTACAGCTAATTTGGGTGGCAGACAGTGTAACAAAAAATGACATTTTATTTATTTGTATACTGAAAAATCCAGCTTGGTCTTACAACTCCCAGCTCCCAAATCACATGCTGAGCTTGTCATGGTCGTAGATCATTGTCAAGTGTTAAAAATAATTTTCCACCGTCTTCATTCTTTGCCTGAATGAATGAATAATGTTTGAGATTTTCTATTTGTCTTACTGGTGTGTTGTGGTCTATCAGTATGACCAGCTCTGACTGCGTTTTGGAAACACAGCTGGTCAGACCAAGCTATATTTTTCAGCAGGGCTATAGATTATAATTGATGGTTAGGGGCTTAAGGGAACAACCTCTCACTTCTTTTCAAATTTTCACTTAAAATCGGAAATGAGCTTGTTCGGTATTTTCACTGTACGACATAAAGACCTGCCCAAATGAACTTTTCAGTGTTTCGGGAGCACATTTATTGTGGAACGCAAACCGGGCATTTCTGTTTTCGCGCGCGCTTCAGGAAAGCTTTGCGTGACCACGGAGACGGAGAGAAACTTATCAGAAACTTCCTTCAGACCCTGGCAGCCTCTAACAAACGTCGCGTTTGACGTAAACCATCTAAAGTTACGTTGTCAAGGTGATACAATTCCTGACGTAAAAGATACATGTCCTGTTACCTGTGCTTGGGCAATGTAAAGATAGCTAAAGATATGAGCTAAACTGGAAAGCAATCTTGCTAGCGAATTGTTTGTGAGAACCTTGTCCGATAGCTCGGCACATTTGTAGCTAGCATATAAAAAGTAGGTCAGTTACCAGACCATTTTAGATTGCTTATTGACTTATTATTAACTCGTAGCGGCTCACTAACTTTAATTTGCTTCTTGTACAAGATATGTGGCTAAATATTGCGTATTTTACTCGCTAACTAATTTAGCTAGCTTGCTTATCTCGGTTTTTAGATGGTTGACAGTGCTTCAGCTGGGGAACAGTACGCGGATTTTGGTCGTGAAACTTTAGAACGCGGTAAAGATTTAGAGAGGATGACCGAACAGATGGAGAATATTTCAGGTGAAATACACATACAACAAACCAGAAGTTTATAGTGCTCTGTAACAGAAATCTAGCTATATTAACAGCGTAGTAACAGTCTGCTCATTCTCCGTTCCCAGTGAATCTGACCTGGATGACCTACGACATGGTGGTGGTGAGGACTGATCCTCAACTCGCAAAATCCCTCAAGAGGCTGAAGAGCGAGTTCGACCAGTGTAAAGCGGTTATCTGCGGCTCCGGACACAATGGAGTGGACCAACGTATAGTTACAAACCAAAAGACAACCCAAGATTAAACGCTGATAATAATAATAATAATAATAATAATAATAATAATAATAATAATAATAATAATAAATTGAATATGCTTTCGATGGATGGATGAATATGCTTTTTAATTTCGAGTTAAACTGCTAGTAAAATATTGTAAAACACAGTTAGGTTTGATTGACAACTGTTTGCTACTGATATCAATAAAAAATGTAAAAAAAATCTTAAACAAGTTCAGTGTGGTTAATTTTTTGGCAGAAATCCGTTTGAGAGTTTTCATCAGATGCCTTTTATTTTTCATCTGTTGCATTTCAGTGCAGATTTTGTTCTATAGGACAAATACTGTGGCACTCTACATACAGGTGCATAAAAAAATAAAAAAAGAATATGGAAAAGTTTGCTTTATTCCATAATTTAATTCAAAAAGTGGCACTTTCATATTCTAGATTCATTATATATATCAAGTGAAATATTTCAAGCCTTTTTTTGTTGTTTTAATCTTAATGAGTATGCCTTACAGCTCATGAAAATAAAACAAACAAAAAAAAATCAATCCAGTATCTCAAACTATTAGAATAAACAAGTTTATTCACACAACAAGCCATGCAGAGTTTTATTGTTTGATTTTTCCCCCTTATTGTTACATTTATTTATTCAGTATTGTTTAATGTTATTTGATCTGTTCCAGAAGGAGAAAATGGACATGTCCACATGTATTGCGTTCACTGCTTCCACTGTTCATCTGGATAGCATACTGATGAAACTGGATACTATTTCTGAGACTTTGGATCAGTTGGAAGGTGTGAACAACAGTAATTATTTAGCCTAGGTAATTCATAATTTGATGCTGACATTTAAAACAATTGTAAAGTGTGTATAAACCAAATAGCCACCAGACTATTTTGATTATTTAATTGTGGAGCTAACTGTGCTAACATTGGATTTTTATCCAAAATTTATTACAAATGTTAATAAGTGAACATTTAATTGTATTTAGCATATAGGCACTCTATAAATCCATTTCAATAATTTAGTCATCATTTTCTTTAATCAAAACAGACAGATAAATGAAAATATAGGTTATTTGCAATTCACAATTCTCTGGTCTGTTTGTATTTTTTATTTAGATTTGATGCACTCAGTATGTGAGAATAGGTTTTTAATCTTCATTGAGGGAATTATACATACTGTAAGTGCCACCTTATAATTAAAAATGACAACTGTGCAACTGTGCATAGAATGCTTTTAGTGATGATGCATCAAAGTTTGAAAATAACCATAGTTATTTAACAACTGTTCTTCAAACTGTCATTGTGTTATTAAAAAAAAAAGGTTAAAATTGTGCATTGATCACTTTCTTTAGACTGGTGTAAGGGTCCTGTGTGGTAACTTGCAACAGAGGAAACAGCCTAAGTTAAAAAAACAAAAAAACTAAAAAACACCAAACAAACAACAAAACAAAAACAAAAGCTTAGTAAGAATATGACAGTGTTTTACCCTAGGGTCTGTACATTTTTATATGAACTGATACAGGCACTGGTCACAGGTTGGCAAACTGTTTTGGACGAAACTCCCATTGCAGCAGTGCTCTAACCCTGATTAACATCTGTTGATGACAATCGGTTGTGAGAGTTAGCTGCAGAAAAGAGGAAAGTCAAATGGGAGTCATGTATAATCATAAAGGTGGTGCATGACTTAATGGATGTCACAGGCAGAAGTCTAAACCACAATGCTACTAAATTCTTACCTTAAGTTGCTACAAACATTTGTTATTATATTGGAGCACAGTGCAGATTATTATTATAATTTGTTTACTTGTACCGTACAGTCATTACAGTTGATTTCACTGAATTAGACATATTGCAGCACGTATTAGTTGTAATGGTTTGTTTGTCCTTGATAATCTAGTTTGATCCATTTTTCATTATTTGTTTCCAGTGAAGACTCAATTGCTGCAGTGTGATTTAACTGTGTGCTTCACACACCCTGATAAGGTGGCATGTCTGCACTCTGGTGTAGAAGACTCAATGGGGTTGACAGCATCTCCAGAATCGACAGAGTCAAGAGATAATGGTAGTAAGAGAAATAAAATTAACATTTAAATGTATTGAACGTTGTTAGGCATGAGACAATCATTAAAACCACAATCCCCAGTGAAGTCCACTTTTTATGTAAATTATAACACCCGAAAGGAAAAATCCACACAAATGCACTGGTTATAAACTTACAGGTTTATAAACTTACTGTGAATTAAAGTTAACATAATAGTTGTCTTCAGTATGTTCCATGCACCATGACATGACTACATCTTAATATGCTGCTGGCTGAAAGCTTTTGAAAGACTGCTCAGGCTTAGATCACATTATATCTGCTACTGCTGTTTTTGAGTTAGATTAAATGACTTGATCTATATCTTTGTAATCTGCTTATGTCAACTTTAATCTGTTTAAGAGTTTGTTAACAAACAACTGATTGTACTTTGTAAATTTTGCCTTTTATTTTGTACCATGCAAAATGTATTGTATTGTACTGTACTGACAATAAATATATTATTTTCCCAGCAATTACAGTAGTAGCCAGGCTAAACTTAGGTATTCTTGATATTTAGGTTTTTTTTCCTGCTTGTTGGTAAGCTGCAAATGATTCCAATGCTGTGCCACTGTTGTTTTTATTAAGCATTTTTGTTTAATTCCCTGTATTCCTCACGTTGTTATTTTGTCTCAAGACATACTTCAGATTCGCTTCATGTCAGCAGTTTTACATGTTACTGAAAATTCATGTCCTGTGATTTGATTCAGGTTTGAGAATTTTTAAATATTTAAAATAAAGAAAGTGTTTACCATCTTGAATATTTCATATTCAAGATTCTGCACTATTTCTAGGTCCCTATTTAAATGTAAGCAAATTTATGATATTGTCCATGTTAACTGCTTTGTACAAAAGGTGAGATTTTCCTCAGGTTTTCCAGATGAAACTCTGATGAGTCTGATCTAAACTTGTGGAGTCCATGCTAGCTTGAGTGCACATGGCCATTAAAGTAAAAAAAAAAAGAAAAAAAGGACATATCAAATACTAAGAAACTCTGAAAGTATTGTAAATATTTGAATGATTCTGTGTGTGAATGAAAATTGTTGTATTTATTTAGAAAATAATGCAAAATTAAATCGTTTTCACTAGTGGTCTCAGACTGTATGGAATCAACGATGCACAGATTCATGCAACAGTGTTGCCATCTTGTGGTTTTGCAGACAAGAAACACCACACCTGGATTATTATGTGCTGTGTTTTGATTTGATGTTTGATGGTGTTTATGTAATTTATGACAGTAGAGCTGTGTATATCTGCTCCACTTTTGAATTTTGGACAAGTGTATTGTAATATGAAAAAAGCATTCCTACTAATTGGAAATCAATCTGTTAAGGAAAGATTGTCATAAAGCACACAGGTTTGGATGCAAATGCAGGTAAGTTTTTATTGACAAAACCAAGAGACAAACCAATTAGACAAGGCAGATATATTTCATCTGATATGTGGTGTTTAAACATAACCTTCTCCATTTGGTTTAAATATTTCTTGGTGGTGCAAAGTACCTTGGTGGTGTACCTCTGCAATACATGCGTGAACTGAGAACGTGTTGATTGGCACTGTTTTCACTAGCCATATTAATCCGCTTAATTAGGATGAAGTACAATACAATACACCACAAAACTATAGTTCTGTTTCATTCCTACTGACCACCAGAAGCAGTGTAACACTTTATCGCAGTGCCAGCCAGACAGGTCGAGAGAGTACATCAACAAAGTCATGTAGTGACATATGCTGAGCCTTGGGGGTTATAAACCGGAGTAGTTCAGCACCTTGCCTCTTTCACTTTCTCACCTGGTTGAGAGATATAACTGCGCTATCAAGTGCAGCTTACCAGAGTAGCGAAATATTGTCCTCATAAGCTGTCAGCACGCATCTCTCCCACTTCAGCGGACTAGGCTACTTTAACAGCATTTTGGTGAGTTTATATTGTTTGCGTCGGTAACACTGTGCTTTTCGGTGCAATCTGGTGGCTGTTGTTTTCCGTGCGGATTTGATGGTCCCCCACTAATGTGTCATCTATTCAGCTGTTCTAAGTTTTTTTTTCCTCTCAAATTGCATTATTCACTGTGCCCCTTGGTTCAATCCGTTGGTTATTTTAAATATGTTTTTCTTTTTTGTAAGATATTTGTTGGCATTACCTGTCGGTCGATCCAAAGGAGTTGTATTATTTTTTAAAATTCTTTTTCCTGCCTGCCTTCATTGCTTCATTACCATCGTCTCACTTAACATTAAACCGTATGGCTATCTGAGGGTGTTATTAGCGAGTAACTATGGCTCACAGCTCGCTTGTCACTGGTTTTCCGTTGACCTGTAAGCTGTGCCCTAATAATCTTCTACCGGATGACGATCAGCACATCTTCCCGTCATGTTTGGGTATTCAACATGTGAGAGAGGCTCTCATGGACCCGTGTCTGCACTGCAGCTTTTTACTTATGTCATCCCTTTCTCGCACTTGGAATCACATGACATCTGCAGCAGCTGGTGCTCCCCTCATATCTAAGAAGAACTTAAGAAGAAGTGATGATTACTTTCTAAGATGGTTTCAATGCTTTCTTCAGAAATGGCAGCACTGAAACACCTGCTTCACGCGCTTCAGCTGGTCACATCTGCTACACCTGTGGTGGTGACACAGGAGGATGAGAATGTTCAGAAGCAGGGAGCTGGGGAAGAGTCTCGTGATTCCGCTTGTTTTTCACATCATTCTGATTTGGATGTGCTTACTATGAGTGCTTCGGATTCTTTTTTTTTTTTGCGATCATGGGAATGCCTTGGCTGTTATTGCACAACCATCACCTCAGGATGTTTTCTCTGATTATCCAGCAGCAGAGGGGTCTAGTGGGGGTTCAGTTCAGTCGTCTGGCCAGGCCCAGGCCTCCCCTGATGATACTTTGGTTGTGCTTCGAATGGCTATTGCTGATCTAAGACTTGACGAGTCACCTGTCCAATCTTTCCAAATGAACGGTTTTTTTTCAAAGAGGTGACAGCTGTGAGTTCTTTTGACATGCCACCATGTGAAGATTTTGTGACTGAAAATTCAAATGCCCTCACTGGTTTTGGTCTGCCTAGTCAGAGCTAAAGGATTGCTTGGATGCTAGCATCTATGGCTGAAGCATATTCCATCAGGGTGAGTTGTCCTCCGGAAATAGAGCAGCCTGTTGCAGCCTTGGTGGTGTCTCCTGACGCAGCTGTACAAGGGAATGTGCTATGTCCCAGTGTGCAAATGTGGTTGTACAGACTCCTTGCTAAAAAAGGCATATGAGATTGTTACCTACATTACTCATACAGAAAACACAATCCCAGTTACTTCTTGCTGCCACCGATATGCTGTAACCAGTGAATATTGATCCTTTTATTTTACATTTTCTACAAACTGCCTTTTTGGCAATGTGATCTGCAAGCTGGGTAGTCTTACAACCACGTTCTGGCAGCCGCCACCAAGTGTGGCTTTCCCAAGCATGGCTAACTGTAGGCTTTAAGAAAACCTTGAGAGATCTTCCATTTGTTCCAGGAATCATTTTGGTCCTAATGTTCTGGAATTGTTGGAAAAGAGGGTAAAGCTGTCTGAGGCCACTCGTCAAGTGACACGGGTGCAGCGCAACCCTACCTTTAGGATTCCAGCCATTCAGACCCGACATCTCTATGCCGCATCAGAGCAATGTTTCTGCTGGTATGCTGCACATCAGTCACAGTCCCCTCAAAGACCTCATGTTACTGAATATGTTGGAGCCTTTCGGCCACCCCATTGACCATAGCCAGGAGGACCCCATCAGCCAGGAGCACCCCCCATTTTTCACCGTTGCATACCTGCGTTGAGGTGGTGGGGACAGGTAGAGTTTCTAGGACAGGAGTGCCTCTGGGTGATGTTCCCTCTAATTGGGAATTGGTCATGACAGACGCTTTCCTCACAGGGTGGGGGGCAACATGGAATTGGAGGGGTATTTGCAGGCGCTGGACACCGACCCAGGCCACAGTGCATATCAATTTGCTGGAAATACTTGCAGTGTTTTTAGCTCTAAAATAATTCATGCCAGTCCTGATAGGCTGCCATGTTCGCGTTCAGTCCGACCATACCTCAACGGTGTATCATCTGAACCACCAGGACGGCACAGCAGCTTATTCGCAAGATCCTGACGTGGTGTCAGCTGCAACTCAACTGAGGGCAGGTCATATTCCAGGAGCATGCAACCAAACTGTGGATGCTCTTTCCAGGAATATGGAGGCTTTATCCAGATGTAGTGCAGGAGATCTGGCTACGATATGGAAGAGCGGAGGTGGATCTGTTTGCTTCAGAGATGACCACTCACTGTCACTTATAGTTCACAAGGACGGAAGTGTCCAGTTTTTTGGGACTGGATGCACTGTCTCACGAACTGCCTATGGCCGAACTGCCTACTATATGCGTTCCCATCTATCCCTTTGTTATGGGAGATGTTACACAGGATCTCCCTGTGCAAGTACAGTTTGCTATTTGTGGCACCACGATGGCCAGCCAGACCATGGTTTCCTTTGTTGCTGAGACTTATCAGCAGTCCATGGAAGCTTCCCCACAGGAAGGACCTTCTTTACCAGCTGGAGGCCAGTGTCTGGCACCAGATCCAGCTCATCTACAGCTTTGGGTTTGGCCATTGGGTTAGATCCTTCTCTGGAGTATTGTGACTCTGTGATTATTCACACCTCTAATGCAAGAGCTTCTTCCATACGACAAATTTATGCTACGCATTGGGAACTTTTTTCTGCAGTTGGCTTTCACATTGAAAGTGTATGTTGCTGCAATTTCTTCATATTATGTTCCAGTTGGTGGATCTTCTTTTAAGTGGGGTACCACTTTAAATTAACAAGATGGCTTTGGATTTCAATTCATATTGAGGTTATTAAATTGCTATTATAACCTTAGCATTGCAATTACCACAAACAATTCTACACTCAAGTCTCCATTAGTGAACAGTGGAGAAGTTAAACGAAACAGACTTCATGTAAAAACTGTAATGAATTTTTCCTTGTTACACAACTGCACTATTTGTTCAAGTAGTATTAGCCATTTATCAAAGCGATTTTATTTATAATCGCACTATCCGGTGTGACCCAGATGAGGATGGGTTTCCTTTTGAGTCTGTTTCCTCTCAAGGTTTCTTTCACATATCATCTCTCGGAGTTTTTCCTTGATACCATCAGCTTTGGCTTGCTCATTATGGACAAATTCAAACATTTAAAATCTATATCTAGAATTTATATATGCTTTGGGACAATGTCCATTGTTAAAAGTGCTATACAGATAAAACTGAATTGAATTGAATCTCAGTCTTTCTGCAGTTTTCTGAAGGGTTCACGCCTTCTGAACCCTTCTCAGAATCCTCACTTTCCTGTATGGGATTTGCCACTCGTACTTGCATTCCTTTGCTCATTCCTGTTTGAGCCCTTTCAAAACATTGACATAAAATGGATGTCCTTAAAGACTGCGTCTTTGCTATTGCTTCTGTGAAATGAGTCAATGAGTTGCACACGCTGTCTGTTAGCGAGTTGTGCTTGTGTTAGTTGCTGGATGACTACAGGGTGGTCCCACAGCCCAATCATTCTTTTCTTCCAAAAGTCCTTGTTTCTCAGTTTATAAACCAGCACGTTGAATTGGCCTCTTTTCAGACTTCTTCAGGACCTGACCCAAGTGCCAAACTTTTGTGTTCTGTCTGTGTCTTGAATTGCTGTGTGAACTCTACTGCTCAATTTAGACAGTCAGTTATTTGTATGCTATGGTGGTGTGAAGAAAGGTGCTCCAGTGTCGAAGCAGAGGTTGTCATGTTGGATAATGGAGACCATTGCGCTCACTTACAAGGTGGCAGGGAGACCATTGCCCTGGAGACTAAATTGCCATTCCACTAGGGCCATCTCTTCTTCACGGACTGTTTTTAGAGGAGTTTCCTTGGCAGATATTTGCATTGCTGCTACCCTCTAGATAGGCAGAGTACTGAGCTACTGTGGCTTATAACCCCCAGTGCTCAGCATATGTCACTATGTGACTTTGCAGGTATATTCTCTTGACCTATCTGGCTGGTCTTGTGATAATCCAATAGTGTTACACCGCCTCTGGTGGTCATCCAGAATTCACAGAACCACAGTTACATGCATAACGCATTTTAATGTTATCACAACATGCAGTCACCTCACATTTTACACTTCACTGAGCAAAAATGAAGATGCTATTCAGGCTCACATTTACAGGCTAACGAAAAACAAACAAAAAAAAATTCACAAATCCACACATTCCATCTTACCATACATTTGCTGTGCCAAGTCAGTTTGGGTGCCCAAAGACACTTAAAATTCAACATAGAAGCAAATACTCACATCTGTAAACCCAGATGGAGATAGAAAAAAGTGAGTGAGAAGAAGCAAGGGTCCAGAGTTTATTTCTGAAGAGGGACTTCTCCAGCCTGATCGAGACGGTACGAGACAGATCACCCACCGTGAAGATCATCGTTTCTAGACCTCTTCCCACATTCAGACGTGGAGCAGAAAAGTTCAGTAGACTTCTAGCTTTAAATGATTAGTTAGTTTCTTGGTGTAATGAGCAGAATCTGGTGTTTGTCAATAACTGGAATCTGTCCTGGGAGCATCCTAGGTTGTTTCGTCCTGATGGCCTGCACCCCAGCAGCCTCAGAGCGGAACTGCTGTCTGACAACATCTCCGAGGCGCTACACTCCAAGTGACTGCCTAACGTAAGTACATCTTCTGACAATAACAACATTCAGTATAATCAGTGTGAGACTGTGTCTGTTCCCCGAGCTATACAAATACAGAAAAAATCTCAGAAAGTCTGTCTTTGTAACCTAATTAACATAAAATTAAATCATATTGAAGGCACAGCCAGCACTTTTAATCGGAAGCTAGGACTATTAAACATTAGATCTCTAAGGCGCTTATTGTTAACGACATCATTACTGATCAGGAATGTAATTTAATGTGTTCAACGGAAATTGGATTAAACCAAACGAGTACATAGCATTAAATGATGCCAGTCCTCCTGGATACAGTTATGTACATCAGCCTCGTTCAACTGGTAGAGGAGGAGGTGTTGGTCTCATCCATAG
>JAOUWY010000054.1:23530032-23540693 GCA_025728095.1 Prietella phreatophila | reverse complement strand
TATAAAGGCAGGGACTGTTTTGACCCCTGGTCATCCCATTATGCCTGGCCTACAACAAATGAAACTTAGGGAAAATTCCTGGAATTAAACTGTGGACCAACTGCTAAGCCCATCCTGTCCTCTCACCAAGGTGAGAGTTGTGAGGAGGCTCATCACTCACCTCCAGGCCAGCAGGAATCCCAATGAATAAAGCTGTAGGGGGTTTTGCACATGAGTGCTGCCTCACTTTTTAGGCACAAAGAGCCCCATAAAGGGCCTGTCTTGTCTCACAGAACTGAGGAAAGCAAAATGTCAATTATGTGCATGTATTTATGTTTCTACAATATATTGTCAAGTACTTAGAATTATTTAAGTAAGCGTGTCCATTTAATTCCTTACAACCTTCCAAGTTTTAATGTAATTATATTTACTTTGTTTGATTTATTTTTAAAGATATCCAGTTTGGACTTCCTACTAAATCAGCTGCTCCTGTAGCAAAGTGATGGACGCATTAACTCAATCACCTCAATCTCATAATTGCAAAATAATGTAAATTTACACAAACAATTTCCTGAACAGTTATGTCTGTTCTTAAAACATTGCTTGTATAAAATCCAACCTCTCTTGCTTATTAAGCAATTCCTATTAATTTTGACTGAGACCTGGTTTCCTTGAAGTGAATAATACATAGAATGAGGTGTCACTACTTCGTTTGAGTGAATGCTTGCCACAGCAGTGGCTTCTGATGAAGCAATGCAGCACTAAGCATCTTTGTTATGCGCATGTGGAGGCTTTAAGCATAAAGGAAATGGGCCTTTTGTGGAATGGAACAGACTGGGCTTACCCTCCGTGCTGGCGTTTTGAAGAGGGGGAAAAGCAAAGGGATTTACAGACATCACAGTCTAATTCTATTCATATGAATGGTTGTTGAGAGAAGGGGAGGGGATATTCTAGGTGACTGTGGCTAACTTGGATAACAACCTGGCACTGTATTTAGAAAGATGGCCATTTTGTTCCTCATTCATTATGGCACAGCAGGACAGCCTGGGAAAAACATGGTATCCCTAAAGGCAAACAGAGGAAGAACTATTTGACAAGCTGGTGAATTTGTGTGAAAAGAAATTTTGAATTGATGCTATTAACTTTGAATGGACGTTTTTTTTTTCTCTGATATCAGGCCCCCTACTGGGAGAAATGATAAGTAAACAGTCAGAATAAGACCAGCAACATAGATATGTAAGATTACTTAATAATACTTACTTATTCACAGGTGAAAAACAGTTACCAATGCCTATGGCCTCACTAAAAGTATATATAAGAACTCCTAGATGGTTAATATAAAACAGTTGGTCAGAAATGTGCAAAACACTCAAAAAAAAAAAACTCAGCCAAATGAAGTAGACTAGGATATTAGATTAGTGTTATAAGGAAACAGAAAACCTCCTATCCCATCTCCACTTTCTTGTCTCCTCAGGATTCAGACCCCCTCTGATTCTAGTATAGCATCATTCATCTGGCCAGACAAGTCATCAGATTTATGGCATGTCCCACTGAGCAGAAGAGATTAGCTGTATTAGGGGAAATAGTTAAGGGTAAAACCCAGATATAAGGTATCTGGGAATCACGTCATGGTTAGGTTGGATCTTTTTGCAAATCACAGATCACTACAAGGCAAATAGTCAGCTTATAACAGCACACCATTTATACCGCTGTTGCATATGGTTGGATCACGGCTGTGAATTGCACAAACTGTTCCCTCGCCTTGTGTAAGTGGGACTATAAACACCAGCGTGCCCTAGGGTGTTTCTCTGTGCCTATTCCACAATGGAATGCATATTACCACTGGTGCAGTCTGCATATCAAAGTAAATCAACGTAAGGGGAACGCCCAAGGATAAGTGCAAAGTGTGACACGTTAATCTTCTCAAAGTATGTTCACTAAAATGATCCTTAGTGTATTACAAATTAACCTGTCTTGTTGGCTTTTGTTGCGTAGGGTACATTGCTTCTTTAACTTCGTAACGTTGGAAAGCTGTGCTTACAGTTATACTGTTCCGCTTAGGAATACATTTTCTTGCCGTATTGGCTGAACTGAAGTGTACTTCGTTAACCAAAGTCCAATTTAGGATGGTTTACTCATAATTAAACTATATTTGACATATTGCCTAAAGAGTAAAACAGAAACTACAACATAATTCATTCCATTAATTTATTAGAATATTTAAATATACATTTTACGGTATGTACAAAAAAGGTAGAATGATCTATAACCTACAAAAAATATAGAGAAGTGCAGGGAAATCTGTGGTAATTGAGTCCCCAAACATTGTCGCAGTCATTTTGGTCCTCGAATTCTGCGTCTGTTGTGTCCCTGGCCACTTTGTCTCCGTGCACAAACGTACTTAACTATAACCTGTGTACAGTTCTCACACTTCACCGTGCAACACCAGTGGAACTTGCAGTTGCAGCTGCTCACTATTTCGGTGCGGATCTCCTCGACGCGCAGGCCACACTCATGGCACAGCCTTCTGCAGCTGTGCTTTTCCCACTGTGACAGATCCTTTCCACTCTGCAAACACTCCCTGCCTTCCGTGCCGTGAAGTCCAAGGCTCAAGTTTTTCGCGCAGTAATCAGGGGAATCCTCCAAATAGATAAGCTCGGAGCGCGCGATACTACTGAACGCGTCCGCGATAGCGCCGCCGCGGTTGTCGGCGCTGTTCCCCGCGCGCATGCGCCGTTTGTCCAGCTCAAGTTTGTGCGCTTGGTCGTGCTTTACTTTCAGATAATTGCCCACCTCACGGAACTCGGCCAGCTGCATCCAGCACGTTTGCATCGCGCAGCTCTCCGACATGCCGTGGCAGCGGCAAATCCTCTTCATAGTGGCTTTTACCGCCTGCAACACAGATTTTATTAGCTGTAAACAGATTGTAACAATTATAATCCTTGTAATTATATAAGACATTTGCCAGAACGTACCAGACGACCTGCTGCGTTGTTATGAAGATTGACAGCAGCACGGGCGTCCTGTCCAGTCTCGAATGCGTCCACATATTGCTTGGAGATCCTGTCTCCGAAGTCCACGTTATCGCTACAACCTCCCCAAAGCCAGCCACGACCCCCTGTCATCAGAATTAATTAGATCCTAATAGTTTCATAATTATTACTATTTCATAACTAACATTTGATCAAAACTAGCCTACTTTGCCCTAAAGCTGCAACAATCAACATTTTATAAATGAGAAATAAAATAAACAATGTTGTCATATTTTTAATTGTTCTTACCAATTTTACCATTTCTTGAATTGTCGCATCCGCAATTGTCCAGATCCCCAAGGCTACAGTTTCTGGTTAAAGTATACATGACACCAGCTGCGCTTATCGCGTGGACAAACGAGGTCTCTCTCGTTGCTACAAGGATACACAGGAAGTCAAGTTAAAGTTATAGCTGCCCTTACGTTATAGGGCATTAATATGTAGGTGAACAGCCGTTCTCGACATTTTACATCTCACCACTTCGGAGCCGTCTGTGAGTTGAGAGGTGAAACGTGCTCTCAGGGCAGTTCCACCTGTCCCACGCAAACTGATGCTTGCACTCCTGCAGTCCGTTTTGGGCTCCGGCAAGAACACTACTCGTGTAGCTTAAATAAGCCTGTCGATAAAAGAAAAAAAAAGAAGATTCACAAACATTAATAAACAAATATTGCTAGACATGCTTTATCGAGAATGTATTTTTAAATTCTTGAGTAGACATCATTACGTGGTCGAAGTGGTGCACAACCACTTATAGTAAAGAATAAGACACTTTACTTACTTTTGGTCCAGTCATGAGCAAATTATTAACAAGCCTAAAAAAGAGAGAGAAAAGAAATCAAACGTAATGTTAGAAGCAGCATTCGCGTTATTATTGCAATGAACTATAAACTTTTGTATATATATTTTTTTGCGTTCTTACCATGTCTGCCCTAGGAGGGTTTTGTGATAAATAAGGAATACAGAGGCCCAGAGAAAGGAGGAAGGCATTTTTGAGAGATCACGTATCCACCAGAGTAAATGAAGAAGATCTGTTCTTTCAATTGAAACAAGTTTTAGAAATTTATACAATCCACAACGGGTTGATTGGGTGTATGTGTTGGGTCACCTTTTGTTACAGAATTCCTGACATACTATTGGTCCACAGCTGCCAACGAAGTGGAGGAAACGCCTCTAAAGAACTTCAAAGGATATCAATATCAGCGTGTTTATTTCTCTCTGCGGGAAGCAGTGCATAATAATTGGTAGTAATGCATTGATCCAGGGACCCTGATGAAGGTTTAAACCCTGCTCCAATACAGTTTTCATCCAATAAACATATTTGTTGTTCAGACTAAATAAATAAATAAAATAAAAATTATATATAAAAACACTCCACACAAAAGAATATTATGTCCGAAATATTTAATGCTTTCTGAATTTAAAATATCATTTATACTTTAAGACAAATGAGACGAAAACATTTAACCCTTTGTACAGTAAACATTGACAAGCAATATGTGTCAGGAAATTAAGACGTTTGTGTTCAAAATAAGGAACAATTTTTGAAGGTTTAGCAACCAAATCGGTGAGCTGATATTAAGAACAAAAAGTGCACATATAGAACATAAGTACTTGTAATTATTCAGAGTTAGGAATTTCATTTTTCTTTAATTTCAGTTTTAAAATGATCGTCAATATGACAAATTTACACTTTGGATTTTACAGATTTTCAGGGGTATTAACTACGTACACGCTGCCTCCTTCGTGAACTAATATGTGACCGACTGTTCCTTTTAGCACAGATGTGTTTTGTTACGAATTGTGTGCACTTCTCACACTTCACCGTACAGCACCAGTGGAATTTGCAGTTACAGCTACTCACGATCTCTATCCTCCTTTCCTCTACTTTTAAGCCACATTCGTGGCAGAGCCTTCTGCAGCTTCGCTTTTCAAACTGCGACAATTTATTGCCTCTCTGCACACACTCCCTGCCTTCAGTCCCGTGCAGTCCGAGGCTTAGATTTTTCACGCAGTAATTTGGCGAGTCCTCCAGGTGAATGAGCTCGGTGCGCGCGATGCTGCAGAACGTGTCTGCGATCGCGCCGCGGTTCTCAGCGCTGTTCCCAGCGCGCATGCGTCGCTGTTCCAACTCAAGCTTCTGTGCCTGGTCATATTTGATTTTCAGGTAGTTACCAACGTCCCTGAAGTCAGACAGTTGCATCCAACACGTTTGAACGCTGCAACTTCCTGACACGCCGTGACACTTGCATGATCTCTTCATCGTCGCTTTAATAGCCTGAATGGATGATATAATTATATCAATATACTAAATTGCGTAGCATCATTGAAAGTAACATCATACGCATTCAAATAATGGATAAACACTTACATTGCTGCATGTTAGGAGGAATACATGTAGTGCACCACCCAGTAGGCATAATGCATGAAAAATGGCTATCAGTATTCACAAAAGAAATAGATATTGTTTAGACTTACAAGTCTGCCAGCCTCGTTATTATGACGGTTTACGGCAGCGCGTGAATCGTGCCCATTTTCCAGCGCATCTACAAACTGCTTAGAAATGCTCTCCCCGAAGTCAGCATTATCACTGCATCCACCCCAAATCCAACCTCGACCTCCTGCGAACACACAAATTCAGATCTTTATTAGAACTATTTCAACTACGACACATGTGTTGTTTTGTTATTCTGTGTTAATATCTTTTCTGCAGTAATATTTGGGCCAAATGAAGCTTACCATTTTCCCCAGTTTTTGATTCATCACAGCCACAGTTATCGAAGTCTCCCATGCTGCAATTCTTGGTCAGTGCATACATAACTCCAGCCGCACTTATGGCATGTACAAAAGCCGTTTCTTTGGTTGCTAAAAAACAAAACAACAACAACAACAACAACAAAAACCCTGTTTATGCAAACAAAGTTTTTCAGGGCACAAATATCTATGCAAACTATGGTGATTTGAACGCCTATAATAAATAAAAATAAAAATAAAAACATACAAACATACATGCATTTAATATAATGCAGGTTATTATTGTTCATACCCCTTCGCAATCCTTTATGTGTTGCCAGTTGTAATTCGTTCTCCGGACAGTTCCACCTGTCCCATGCAAACTGGTATTTACACTCCTCAATTCCACGCTGTGCCCCTGCTTGCACGCTACTTGCATACATAAGATATGCCTAAAAAGAAACACGTACATTTCAACGAATTACTGCACGTTATTGTCTTATATGTAATCAGTTCACTGGCAGATTGTAGCAGTTTAGCGTTTATATGGATATGAAAGTACCTTGGGTCCTGTCAACAGGAAGTTACTCGCTGACCTAGAGAGGGAAAATAAAACAACGCAACATTAAACATGCTTTTCTGTTATGCTCGTAAAGTAGCATAATAAATCAATGAATTATGTGTAGGATAAATTAATATGGCTGTACCATGCTGTTATGGACAATACATGACAGCATACAGACAGGACCAAAGATGCGAGGAGCTGGCAAGAGCCCATTGATGCCAGTGAGTCCGAGTGGTTGCCCTCTTTCAGTGACTCAAATACTGGTACCAAGGCTCAAATACTGATGAAGTAATCCATAAAGAGATAGAAGCAACTGACGACAGGCTTGAATGGCCACGGTATTTATACCTGTCGCCGACCTCGAATGACAGGCTTTTTCCAACTTTGACATTTCACTGTGAAATCTAGTGATTCGATGACGATTTGTTCAGACGTAGGAAACAGTACAGCAGCCGCACTTCAAAGTTAATAGCCCCTTTCTGCTCATTCTATTCTGCTTTTCCCTTGGACGAACATTTAAGTTATGCGGTGTAACTACTACTACTACTACTACTACTATTATTATTATTATAGACGCACAAGATCAAATTAGGCTGTGTTAATCTGTATAGTGTTCCACACATGAATGAGCACAATAACTGTTGTTTAATAGAGCTGTTGTGTAGTGGACAATACACATTCTGAATGTCAGATGTAGCATTGTCCATTGAATTTGCAGGCGCATCCCATTTCCCTTAAATATTTCTCAACATTCAATGGATACTTTTTTGTAATTTTTCATAGAGATCTTGGGACCAACTTGGGAATTAAATTATAAATGTTATAATGTTTCTCTGTTAGCTCATGACAGAAAATAGCATCATTTAAGAAAAGAAAAAAAATTCAAAAAGGACCATATAAATAACGTCAAAGACTTTGGCACGAGGGTGTTAATAGAATAGAACCAGAACGAATCTGGTACGAAACTGGAACATAAATTATGTTTAGGCCAATTTCTGTGGATAATTCACAACCCTGTCACCCTCAAATATGATGTAGTGTATGGCATATTTTACGTTTATTTTACGAATTTAGTTTTATTTGTTGGCCTCGTCAGTTCCCATAGAACAGCTTTTTCTCTAACAAGAAAGACCAGTCGAATGTTTTGCAAAATTCAAAACTGTTAAGACGAGACCCAACGAGTGAAAAAAATAAAATAAATGCAGTGCTTAGGGGACAAAAGAACCTAGGCATAGATTAATGGGCATGGGAAAATTATGTTGTTTCTAACTACTTTCGATGACCTTTGTAATTATTTCTGTATGGAAATGTGACTTCATATCGACTTTCGTGAAAAGATTAATTGCAGAAACCACAAATCATGAGACAATCAAAATCACTTTAAGAACAGCACTGATTTAATAGTCGGACAATAGATAAGCTCTCGAGCCACTTGGCTCAGCCCATTGCAGACAATAGTGGGACGCGCAAGTGAGGATAATCTGCACTAATTGGTTATCGGCGACATCAGTCTTTCACAGAGGCTGAAACCCAAACTCCCACACCTACTTGTCAAAAAAACATAAGGACATAAGGATCTGTTAAACTGAGATCTTTGATGCCCGTCGTGCTGTAACATGCAAACACTTATGACGACAACCCATCGGTTTTGAATGGATTTATAAGGCAGAAAAATAAGAAACAACAGTCCAAAGCCCTAGAGTTATCGATTAAGTGACACGAAGTTTATTCTGCTGTAGAAAATTCAGGAGAGGCGTGATGGAGGAGCAGTTTGAACTAGTCAGTACAATTAGCTGATGTCTGAGCTTACCTTGAGGTAAAAGTTTTCCATTTTGATTAAACTCGACGAGAAACTCAAGTGCGGTTAATTAGTCAAACTGATGGCATTGTGACACTGCTTTATAGCTTACTCAAAATGCAACTTGTATAAAAGTTCTCTGTCTTTGAAACTACCTACATGTGAGTAGCACAGCGAAAGGTCCATATGTGTAGCTTCATATTTCAGTATTATGGTAACGATGTCTTTTTCATTAAGCGCGCTCTTTGGCCAGTATTCGTGGGGAATTTTGTAGACTGATCAGTCGGGAAATAAAACACGATAAATAGCAGAGGACTTGGCGCGGGTCTTGAGCCAGACGACCGACTATGTGGTTGAAGCACTGACGCCATGGTCGTCGCGCGTTCATTAAGCCATCACATACAGTGCAGGCATCAAAGGCGACCAAGGTGCGACTCCTCACACGTCATTAGCAAACCATAAGGTGTGGATTGAAATAAATAAAGTCTTATGAGTGTGAGAGAGAATAAACTAGTAGACTTGTTGCCTTACAAAAATGCACTTCACTTGGCTGTCTTTTTAAACGAGATGCATTTTAGAAGTAGCCTATGCTACAGTGTATTTTCATTTATTTATTTGTTTATTTATTAATTTTTCTGTTTGTTTGTTAAAATTTGCAGTGTTCATGTTGGAAACCAAAGCCAGCACTGTTATACATGTGAATTTATTTACTCTGCTATTTATCGTGTTTTATTACCCGACTTATGCCCTCATAAGGTAGATTGTTACCTACCTCCGTCTCCATTTGCAATATATTTTTTTGCAAACGTTTTGCAAACTTTTTTTGTTGCAGCAAACAAGCTTTATCCCACCCCTTTAAAAAACAAACAAACAACCATTACCCTCCCAGTAGACAGTGTGCTTTTTAGTCTACATTTACATTTGGCAGGAACTCGCAGTGGTTCTCAAATCAGGTGTTGATTAAATTTCTGAAATAACAAAGATCTGAATGCTATATTGAATTGGTAATTATAATTAGTTATCATTCCTATAACAGCTCATACACAAGTAGTGTCATGGAGGATTGGACACTGCACATAATAAGCCATATAATCAACAGATTAATACATGCTTTTTACAAAAGAAAAGTCTATAAAAAAGAAAATGGTGGGCCGCCATGTGGTCGGGGTTAGGGGGGAGGGGTGTGTGTGTGAGATTCTACATTATTATTATTATTATTATTATTATTATTATTATTAATTTATTTATTTTACCTGCATGTAAGTTGTGATTGTCAACTTTTCAACTAAAATATAAAAATGAGAAATGTTAATAAATTAAACCAATTATACAAAGCACACTAAGACACACCAAACAGACACATTCATTTATATACTACTGTACAGTACTGTTAGCGACACACTGATAAGAACCTATGACTATTTAAAATGGATTGTTTTTGGATAGAGAAAGTCTTAGCTGAGAAAGTTCATACAAAAGAGTCTAGCATGAAAAAAAAAACAAAATTGCAAAAATTTTGACGATTCTAGGGTGCCCCAAAGGGATTCACCCTTCACGTGGGGGCCCCCCCATACTGAAACAATTTGAGAACCACTCAGTTAAACAATTTGGAATGTCCTGAAAAATATCCAAAGAAAAATCCTAAAACGTCATCAGCAACCTCCACAGGACAGGGGTGAATGTATCACAATTCACCATTTGAAGAAGACTTTGAGAGCAGAAATATATAGGCCATACCACAATAAGCAAACTCACTGATCAGCAGTAAAGAAGAAAGTATGCTTCACTTTTTACGTACGCTAGGAACAGTGTACAGTACGCGTGACCCCTGATTTTTCAAACAGTGTGGACTTTGTACGCTCAGGTCGCACACGTGCATTTAATTATTTTGTACTATTTAGTTGTTGTACAAGGTGGCAACAGTGACCCAGGGCCGTTGATTTTCAAGGTAGTTGAAGAAAAAGCTGAATACGGAAAAATGTGTAGGTTAGAAAGTACCCGCATTTGTATAATGCTAGCCTTAAAGATTATAAGGATTTTGTATATGGGTGCTAATCAAGGTGAGAGATTGCCCAAGCATGGTTCTTCGTGTTGTTGTGATTCTTCTTTGTTATCGTCCGTCACACCAAAAGACCTGCTTTACTGCTCTGTACTAACTCTTGTAGGCCAGGAGGGGTAGTGCAAGTTGTTGTAATGTGTATAGGTCGACCGCCTGTGTACGCATACATCTCAAATGGAGTAAAATCTGAAAGGCTATGCGTACGATTGTACACATACACTAGCGTATGCATAAAAAAAGAAGAATACCAGAGGCTTAAGAATCAAAAAGCCAGACTGGAAAGGCACAGTTGAGGTAGTGTCATGGGGGATGGGACTTTCAGTGCCATTTTTTTTGTTTATTTAAAAAAAATGAATAAACTGAAGTATAAACATCAGACACAACTGTTTGTCCATCTATATAAGATTAAAAAGAACCCAGTACACATACACACAAACACACACACACACACACACACACACACACACACACACACACACACACACACACACACACACA
>JAOUWY010000054.1:23437758-23448892 GCA_025728095.1 Prietella phreatophila | reverse complement strand
ATGGTAGGCTGATTGGTGTGTCTAAAGTGTCCGTAGTGTATGAATGGGTGTGTGAGTGTGTATGTGATTGAGCCCTGCAATGGACTGGCACCCTGTCCAGGGTGTACCCGCCTAGTGCCCGATGCTCCCTAGGGTAGGCTCCAGGTTCCCTATGACCCTGAAAAGGAGTAAGCGGTAGAAGATGGATGGATGGATGACTTTAATGTGTATAGTGTGACTTTTGCTAAAAAAAGGATTGTAAAAGTCAAAACTCTCTCTTTCTCTCTCTCTCTCTCACACACACACACACACACACACACACACACACACAAAGCAATTGGATATAAGCTAAACTGCAGAATACTAAGTCATAGCATGTTATATTTACATTTACTGTCTTTACTGGCATCACGTGTGCAGGACACGCTATCTGCAGCCTGCAACATATTTTGCTCATCCTGAAAAGATTTACATCAGTGGTCATGAAGCAAAAATCACTCCAAGGGCACAGCTAGTTATAAATATAAAATATAAGGCATTAATTGATTTCCTCATAGCCTACATCCTTGTCATTAGCGTTAGCTAAGGTGTCTTTGAATGTGCTTTGCATGTTCCAGTAATCTCTTGCTACTTTCTTATGAAAGCATAGCAGCACTGCTTTTCTATAAAAATCTAAAATTGCTTATTAGTAGCTACTCCTTTTCTTCTTTTTGTTTTTTATTGTTTATTTAAAACACAAATCCCTTTCCTGTCATAGTATTTGCTTGAGATTCTACATGTACACTGTGTTATTTTTGTCAAGTATATTTCTGCCCTGGCATTGGAAGCATAATTGAATATTTGGGAAATGGAGGGGAGGACAGAAGAGAAAAGGTGATGTTCAGCGGACATGTAGATGTTCAGCAGAGATGTTCAGCAAAAATGTTCAGCAGAAATGTTCAGTAGAAATGTTCAGTAGAAATGTTCAGCAGAAATGATCAGCAGAAATGATCAGCAGAAATGTTCAGCAGAAATATTCAGCAGAAATGATCAGCAGAAATGTTCAGCAGAAATGTACAGCAGAAATGTTCAGCAGAAATGTTCAATAAAAATGAAACTGGAAGGAGAATTTAAATCAGTGGCAGCTCTGTTGACTGGTTTTCATTAAATATCTTGTGCCTGCTCTCTACGGTGTGCTGTCTCATTTAGACAGAGCCAGTTATCACTGGTATTGCCATAGTTTTAACTGATTTTAATGCTCATCTAATAGTTGTTACTATATGTTCAAAATACTATAACTGTAAGTGTTTGGTTTTGTCAAACCTTCTTATTGTATAAGTCTTATTAAACATTTCATCCACTATTTATATCTTTCTCAAGGTGGCTAAAACACACACACACACACACACACACACACACACACACACACACACAATGTGTTAGTTTTATTGCCGAACAGGACTGTGTGAGGAATAATCTGGATACCCTTTATCTTAGATGGCCTTGTGTTTTCCTCTCCTGCAAATTCTTAAGTGCCATCCATGTGGAAACATTTATCAGTATTCAAAATATTCCCGTTTCCCCAGAGGGAATTCATTATAAGGCCAGTGATTATCATTTGCATCTCCAAATTTGTATGTTTGGGGCACCTGATGTTGTGGTACCAGGCAAAGTATCTGCTCCATCAATCAGAATAACTGTAGTAACAGTCTAAAAGCAGTACATGTCACTGTAGGCAGCACAGTGGAAAGGCAATTATGCAAGGAGTATGGAGGAAAGAGAGAGAGTGATGGGATGGGATTGGGGTTTCAGTATATGGGAGAAATGATCCACTGAATTTAGATATGCACATGATATGCAAGTGAAAGAGAGCATTTGGATTCCATTAATTTCCATTCCTTTTCTTTTCATTATGCCTCCACCACTAGGTCATGGAGGTATTGTGATTTGGGTTTTTTTGTGTGCCTGTGGTATGAGGGGTTTAAATAACAAACATAAGTAGACTGAAACATAGACACCTGGATTAAATCAAGACACACCCTCGAAAATCAACCAATGCTTAAACCGAGGGAAAACCCAAACTAACAAATGGCGCATGTCGATATATAAGAGTCTCGTGCACACAGCAATCTTTGCATTTTGTCACCGTGCCACCATCTGCCGGTGGGAGCGTAACATTTGCTACATTTCAGTATAGCCTCTGTTTGTTGTATAAAAATAAAGACGTGTGAAACAAAGAGTGTATGAAACATTTATAATGCATATATCGTGCTTATGCCAGGTCAGGCAAATTTTAATTTGGCTTTTAGAAAATAACATGTCTTAAATTGACTGCATTTATATTGCCCTTTTATCCTATTTTCACTTTCAGTCACCCATTCACACTTTCACTCACACACTAGTGGAAACAGAGCTGCCATGTAAGGCGCTAACTTGCCATCGGGAGCAACTTGGAGTTCAGTGTTTTCCCAAGGATACTTTGGCATGTGGAATCAAGTGGGCTGGAAATAGAACCACCAACCATACGATTATTGGACAACACGCTCTATCACCTGAGCCACAGCCGCCCTAAGACGCCTTTGCCATCTTATTTCATAATAAATGAAAAATTTAATAAAACACAGTCTGTCGGTAGTGCCCCACCCCAGGAAGACAGTGACCTTCACAAACACTCAGCACCTTGTCACCTCCTCACCTGCACCAGTCTTTAAATAAAAACACTCAAATCTTTTCCCCACCTCTACCTCCCGAGTGTCTGTTTTCTGCCTGTTCTAGCCCTGAACCGCCACACTGGTGGAGAATGCAGGCACAGACCCAACCTCTCCCCGATGACATGAACCCTATGCTGGCCCAAAGATTGCGCGCCACAACTCAGGAGCTGCTGGTGCAAAAGAAGAAGTCCTGCTCCACCACCTCCATCCCTCTCCCAGATGCCTGCGGGAGGCTCCAGGCATATTAACCAGTGAAGACAATGTTGAAGCCTTCCTCCTGACTTTTGAATAACCCAACGAGAACAGTGGGAAGAAGGGCATTGGGCTGACATCCTCACCCCTTTCCTGGGAAGCCCAGCATGCCTTCTACGCCCTCCCACCCGACCAGGCTCCCTTTTATCCAGAGATGTAGGCCGAGATCTTAAGCCGCTGTGGCCTATCCCCTGTCAGTGCAATGGCAGAGTTCCACAGCTGATTCTACCAGCTGGGTGCCAACCCATGGACCCAGGTGGACTCTCTGCTCCAGATCGCCAGAAGATGGGTCCAACCTGAAAGGTAAACTGCCACTAAAGTAGTGGAGAGTGTCGTAATGGATCACTTTCTACGAGCTCTGCTACCTGAAGAAAATAAAGTGGTGGGTATGAAAAGTGCCAGGGTCCCGAGGGAGATGGTGGAGGCCCTTGAGTCAGCCCCGGCCATGCTGAGCATCAGCAGGGGTGAGCAGAGTGACCATCCACAGGGGTTCTGATGAGGCCCAGCCTGCCGGTGGCCAGAGACCAGCCTACATTGGGAGAGAAGACCACAGAACACCCCCCTCACCAATGGGACACTGAGGAACGGACCCATGCCCACCGAGCCAGATCCGGCCTCCCTGCAGAGCGTCGGCAAGCCTTGGCTGGCTGGCGGTGCCCTCCATGATGCTTTGCCTCTGGATGCCCCAACTATGGCTGTAAGGGTGAACAGCCAGCCCATCACAGCCCTTCTTGAATTTTTGAAAATTTGTTGTGTGCCATGACACACAGATGGCCATTGTAATTAATCCAAGTAAAATAAAATAAATAAATAAATAAGGCGATTTCGCAATGGCAATAAATAGACGTAATCACTCACAAAAGAGAGAAAAATTAGAAACGGTCAGTAACCAACTTTGCAATTATTGGACCACTATAAGGGGTATTAATTTTTCACAATTTTTATACAGTTATGTATCAAATTAATATTTTGTACAGAAATAGGCTATCACTTAATTGGGGTGTTATGCCTCCGTGATGGGATGCAACATTAGTCGTTCTTGTAGCTGGGAGGCAGAGCTGTGCAAGAGAGCTCAGAATAACGGAACACACACACACACACACACACACACACACGGGAGAGAGAGAGAGCGCGTCAGAGGCCAGCACAAGCAAGGAGAACGTGTGAGCAATTTCTTTTGTTGCTCGGTCACTCATTGTTGATTGTGTTCTTAGAACATCCGGGCAGATTTCAAACGGAACCATTGGCCTATACCCATGCTGGGGATTTGGTTTTGTTTTTTTCCGCAAATGCAAAAGGAAAAAATATGCAACGAAGAATTGCTCTGCTCTGCACCAGCGTTATCGGACTCTGCTTTGGTTCGAGTTTTCCAAGTAATATCAACATAGGTGAGTGCATGGAAATAATCACCTGTAGACTCACAAAGTGCTCAAAATAGACATATTGCACTGATTAAGATAGCTCTTTTAAAAGATGACTGGCATTTTACTCCATTCAATGTACAGCACGAGCAATAACGGCGGTCACTTATACGATATAGCCTTATATGCATTACCGCTTACAATTTTCCTTTCTGTTTTCACACACAGGAGGATTATTCCCTCCCGAGTCGCACGAATATGAAGTGTTCCGATTTGCGCTTTCGCACCATCAGGACGTTCCCAAACTGGTACCCCAAGTAGATATGGTGAAGATGGGCAACAGCTTCTCCATGACTTATGCCTGTAAGTACGGCCGTGGAAAGCAGACTCAATTCGACTTAAAAATATTCACACTTAAATTTTTTTTTTTTTTTAATTTTGTTTATTGCGATCAGTGTGGCAAAAAGTGGGAAATCACTGCGCTTCAAAAGTTTAGCTTATGTCCCTGTTACATACACCGTCTGTTGTGAGTGTACTTGTATGGCAACAACTGATCAGTGTGTAGTCTTAAACTGAAGCTTTAGAATAAGGCGGGGCTAGTGAAATTTACAATATGACGTGTACTTATGGACGATGTAGGCTACATATGGAAATGTCATTTGTGTCCATTTTGTAATTATGTTTTAATGAAGGCTTAGAGATTTTTAATTAAGCTCTTAAAAATCTTGATCTATCAGTAGACCTATGTTAAAAGCTGGTTTTTAAAACTACAGTCTAACAATTCATCAGGTTGCAGATCTGTTTAGAGTTTGTGTGATACCATGATTTTAGTCATATAGTCATATATTGCATTATTCATCGTTTTGGGTAAATGTTGCATTTTGAATTTAGACATTTGGGTGCTTTTGACTTACTGCAGATGCCACTGCATAATTCTCTGAGCTGCACTAAACAAAGTGCGCAAAATAGCATAGGCCAATTTTACATGTAGGTGTACACTTGAAAACTGAACTAGTGATGATTTAGAGAAAGATCTTGCTCTAGTTTTTCCAGTGATTTAGTAGACCTACTGAACCTCTTTGCCGTCCACAAGACATGTTGCTTATAATGAATACTGCAGGTATTAGGATGAACTGTATTTTCAGTGTAGACAGTTTTGACATTTCTCACAAGGAAAAGTCGGACTGCCATTGCCACTGTAATACAAGTGCAGCATGCAGATTAATTTCAGACACGCAGATTCGTGGCAGACATTTATCAATCATTGGTGTACATTCACCGTCCACTTTAACAGGAACACCTGTACATCTGCTCAATTTTGCAGTTATCAGCCAATCATGTTGCAGCAGCACAGTGCATAAAAACATACAGATATAGGACAAAAGCTTCAGTAAATGTTCACATCAAACATCAGAATGGGGCAAAAAAAAAGTCTTTAGCCGTTTTTCCAAAAATTGGCCAGAACAATTAATCCCAGGAACTTTTTTCAAGGGACCATTGATGTCAGTGTTTCCATCGTGGTCTAAAGTACCATAAAAGCTTAGGCAAATTAATTTGGTGATGTATGACTACGCGCTCAAGCCCTTGGTGAGGATATGGAGCCTTGAAGTATGCTACAATCAAACTGATTATTGACACAAAGTAAGCTTATTTTAGTGATGTAATAATGTAAAATGTTTGCTCAGCTCATAATAACGCATAGCGGGCTCTGATTGGAACACAAACCTTTGAACAGTAAAAAAAGAGTTTGGTGCAACCAAACTGGTGGTCTAGTGGTTAGGATTTGGTGTGCTCATTGCCATGGCCCGGGTTAGGTTCCCTGTCACGGAATGATTTTTTTTTTCTTTGGATAAATGTTAGTGTTTTAAAAACAGACAGTCTATTTTCTGAAATCTGATAATGACACTGCATCAACAACAGGCAGATGCACAGATTCAAGCTGTGCTGCTGTTGATTGTGATGTATTCCTTTGCTAAAGAGTTAATTCAGAAAACTCTGGAAAAGAGACGAGTAGTGGTAGTATAGTGAAATCAAAGTCACACACCCTATGTTCCTTGCTTTTGAAAAAGTACCACCTCCCAAGTAGGAACTTTTCGAGGGCTAAATATTTTACACAGAACTTAATTTAGACCTGGATCCCTGCGGTGGAAACGCACAGAGAACCTACAAAAGTCCCTAGTTCCTGGAGAAAGTTCCTACGGTGGAAAAGCGGCATTTGTGAATTTAAGTGTGGCATAGATGTTGGTGCCAGATGGGCTGGTTTGAGTGTATGAGAAACTGCTGATATCTTGTGAATTTTACACACAACAGTCTGTAGGGTTTACATAGAGTGTTGTGACAAACAAAAAACATCCTGTGAGCAGAGGATGAGTGTGCAGGCTGAAACACCTTACTAGCTAACAAATTGTGGTTCCCAGAAAGGGAAGTGCTTACACCACTGGGGCCATTAACCACAAGTGGAAGCAACCGGCCACGCACAGGAGCTCCTCACAAGATTTCTGACCAGGGAATCAGAAAAATTATCAGAGGTCTAGCCCAAGAGCAAAGGACCCCTCAGAAAGAGCAGCAGGTGCCATCATCATAGAGAAAACAATGGGCAGTGCACTCCACTGCTCACGCTCACCCCACAAGACTCCATTACTAAAGAAAAGGCATGTTGATGCTCGTTTAACATTTGCTACAACTCATTTGGACAAGCCTCTGAAATACTGGGAGAGTGTAGTCTGGTCAGACGAGAGCAAAATCGAACTTTTTGGTTGTCATACTACACACCATGTTTGGAGAAGAAATGGCACTGCACATCACCCTAAAAACACTACACCAACAGTGAAGTTTGGAGGTGGAATCATCATGGTGTGGGGCTGTTTTTCATCGCATGGTACTGGCAGATTTCATATAATTGAAGGAACGATGAATGGAGCTCTATACCAGGAGATTCCTGAGAAGAATCTGTTGCCATCCACCAGGATGATGAAGATGATGAGATGTGGGTGAACCTTCCAGCAGGACAACAATCCAAAGCAAACAGTTGTCAATTGGGAAACAGTCAATTGGTTTCAGAGAAAAAAAAATCAAGGCGTTAGAATGGCCCAATCACCTGACTTGGATCCAATTGAACAAGATTTAAAGGCAATATGTTTAGAAGAATGGGCCAAAATCACACCTGAATACTGTGGCCCATTAATTTCTTCATGCATCTTGAAGCTGTCATTACAAACAAAGGCTTCTCCACTAAGTATTCAATAAATTTCAGTTAGTGTGTTCAATACTTTTTAACGGTGTCATTCCTCTATATTACACATAAATTCATTTATGGAATTTAATGTTTGGATTTATTTATATGTGTGGATTTCTTGAGTTAATACTGATGTCTGGTGAAAATTCATGTGAATAGCCTCTCGGGAAATATATTTATTGAAAAAATGTTTTACAATACTTATTTACAATACTTATTTCCCCCACTGTTCATTCGATTGAAAAATAAATAAATAAATAAACTTTACTATACATGCCTTTAATATCACGAGGTTTGCTTTTGGCCTCGTCTAATGTTACACGCATCACCAATACAAAAATCTAAATATTATTAAAAATATAACTTAACATGAAAATCAAACATGCATTGGATATTAAGACTTGTTCTCTGTATTTTGTCATAAATCTTCTCAATGAAAAATAGAATACATTTAATCTTCTGCAATTTGCTTCTCAGATTAATTTATTCATTTACAAAGATGTTTATATAATTATACTGAAAAACAAGACAAATACACTGATTATAGCTCAAGTGCAGCGTCACAGCATGACCTGATTTTGATATTGAGAGTTGTTACTGTAGTTAAATTATATACAAAACTGGCTGAGTTTATTTACTAAAAGCAGATCTCCCTCATTCTCTCACTCATCCTGTCCCGTTTCTCACACTAAATACTCTCATGGTCAGTGACAGGCAGGCTGAGCTTCTTTTTGGTCAGACACCACTACCTCTGGCAAACTCTGTAGTTAAAACAAAAATGCTCATTTAAAAAATGAGCAACACTGATTAAAGTGCTTTGCTGTGCTCCACTCAAGTCAGAGTGCCCCTCTGGCCCCAGACCTGGATCTGCCAGTGCTTGAAGGAAATGTAAATTCTCTAAATTGATCTAAAAATAACCATTAGATAATGTTCTGTATATGTTCTCTTAGGGTTGTTACAAAAAACCTCCCTGCAATGTTCTGAGAAGGTAAATTTTTGGTTACAAAAAAAAGAGATAGTTCCTATATAGAACATACAGGGATAGTTTCCTAGAACACTATTTGGTTCCCAAAAAATAACCAAATGGGAGCCATATGCTAATGTTAGGGGAACGTTCCGTGTTTTCTGGGTTGTTAATGAGAGAAATCAAAGGAGAATGACCATACTGGTCTGATCTGACAGGAAGTCTAAAGTAACTCAAATAAGCACACTTTACAGATGCTTTTGGTGAGCAGAAAGCATCTCAGAATGCACAACGCATCATACCTTGAGGTGGATACTCTACAACAGCAGGTGACCACATCAGGTTCCACAACCTGATGAGGTCTTATGTTGTAGCCTATCCACTTCAAGGTATGATGTGTTGAGCATTCTGAGATGCACAACAATTTCTTGTACTTGGCTGACAGTAATGCCCGTGATATCCTCAGATTCCTGTTCTTGACTGAAAGGTGTGGAACTTAATGTGGTCTTTTGCTGTTGTAGCCCATCCACCTCAAGGTTTGATGTTTTGTGCACGCTGAGATACATTTCTGCTCACCATGGTTGTAGATTGATTATATGAGTTAATACATCATTCCTGACAGCTCAAATCTGGCAATTGTTCTCTGACATCTCTTATAAACAAGAGGTTCCACCCACAGAACTGTGGCTCACTCAATTCTTTTTTACATCATTCTGTGTAAACTGTGTAAAATACATCTACGAACCTTTAACCATGCCATGGGTAAAGTCACAGAGATCACACTTTTTTCTTCCATCTGAAGCTCTTGACTTAATAGAAGGTCTAATAGTTTAATAAGTTTAATAGAAGGTCTCTTGTTTGTCTTTTATTACTCATATCCTTTAAACAGATCTTTAACTGTGGGAATCTAGAAAACACTAGGTTTACTTTTATTACTACTTAGAACCTGAAGACATTGTAGTCTTGAAAATAGTCTAATATATTATCAAAAATAAATTGTGACAGTTAGAGCTAAAATAAATTGTTTGGTGTTTAGTCACATGGAAATGTTAATTTATGGTCAGAATAGTTTTGTTTTTTAATTCTTGTGTAAATGTGTAGCTTTATTTTTCATCTTTTCTATAAAAAAACAAAACAAAAAAGGTGTCACGCCACGGCCACCAGAGGCCGCTGTGGCGCTCATGAAAAGGGACTCTGAGCCAGGCGCGCGCAGGCTCGGTTAGTCTGCGTGTGAGCTCGGACTCACAGCAGGTGTATGTTGTTTGGACTTAATGACATGGTTATTTAGATCCTGGCCTGGGTTATCCTCTACATGTGACCAGATATCTATGTGTCTAGCGGTTATTGTCTTTATGTTTGAATGTCAGGACAGAGATGCTGTTTATGCCCGTCTGTATTTAAGTTGCCATTGATTTGAATAAAGTCATGATCTGCGCCTGCATCCTGAACCGACTACGACCCTGTCTCGTCACAGAATAACCCACCTGGACAAGGAAGCAGCGATCATGGGAAAGAAAGGAAACCACCTCACTAGGAGTGCTACAGATGCCGGCAAAGCTCAGCCGCGGGAGCTGTGACGTAAGCACAGCGTGAGAACGGGTCACAAGATGGAGATGGCGGATGAGATGAGAAGTATGCAGCTGGAACTGGAGGAGTTATGCATCGCCTTGTCTGAAAAGGAGGCGCAACTACAGAGAACACAGGTTTTGCTGCTTGAAGAGACACTCCGACAGGCGTTTGTAAACACCCTGCTTGATCGTATGGGGAACGAGCTGAATCAACTGAAGGCAGAGCTGGAGCAGGAAAGGAAGCAGACAGATCTGGCAGTTGCAGAAAGAAGGAAACTGCAGCTTGATCTGTCCGAACGAGAGGCTCAGCTCACCCGAACCAGCACAGTCTGGGATGAAGCACTGCACCGGATGAAACAGGTACAGACCCAACTAAAGGATCAGTTGCAGGAGGTAGACAAACTCCGAGCCACGAAAGAAGCTGCACGGAGCTGCGCCGGAGAGAGTGAACGCGAGGTAAAGCATTTGGAGGCTGAAAATGTGCGGTTACGTGAGGATCTGTATGCAGCGGATTGCAGAGAGAAGCAGCTGCTGCAGGAGAAAAGTGAGCTGCATGATGAAGTGACCAGCTGTAAGTCCAAAGTCTCTGTGTTGAATGATAAGAAACGGATACTGGAGGCTCACCTTTCAAGGCTGGAGGAGGAAATCAATGAGAAACAGGACAATATTGAACTGGTTAAGGAACATTTGATGAGACAAAATACACAAGTGGACACACTGAGCATCGAGTTAGCGGGTGAGCGCAGCAAGGCTCAGATGAGAGAAACTGCTCTGCAGCAGCTGGACGAAAAGAATAAGGATCTGACTGCTAAAGTGCAGGAACTGGAAGGCTAAATCAGAATGCAGCCTCACGTCCGAGACGTTCAAGTTCAGATGCAGCCTCCCGCTCCCGATGCGCACGCGCAGCCTCCCGCTCCCGACGCGCAGCCTCTTGCTCTCGACGCACACACTGAATCTCCAGAGGTGAGAGCCCTGTCTGAATCTCTAGAGTTGAGAGCCCTGTCTGAATCTCCAGAGTTGAGAGCCACTGAGTGTCCCGCCTGCTAAGCCGAGGAAGCGGTCCCTGAGATTTTTTTGGGGGGGGC
>JAOUWY010000054.1:23399101-23410475 GCA_025728095.1 Prietella phreatophila | reverse complement strand
GACCCTGGGCCTTCAACAGAAAACTGACTTATATTTCAATCTGTTTGAAACAAGCACTGAAATACAAGTCTTATGGATACAGTAAGAAGAAAATCCTAACCAGGGCACAGGTAGCTGCAAGGATAGGATTGCCAGATTCAGAATTAACCTAGTGGAGAATCCTGGTTTAGGAAATAGTTCAAGAAACAGATGGTGGCTATTTTACTTTACTGGAGAAGCAGGGACTGTGGTAGTTGGAATTAGTGGAGTGTATTGATTAGCATGAGCCACCCAACTCCTATAAGCACTCAGCATGAGCCAATTCACACTGACGGAACATCCACATTATTGCTTTTCTATTTATTTATTCCAACTGCATTGAGTTATGGATATTAGAATGTCAGTAACTACCAAGACTCATTTTGTGCATACGTTGCCAAAAAAGTTATGTGCTCTGTTTCTAAAATCTACATACCTTAACACTTGTCTTGTTATGTTGCAGTTTGTTCACAGTTTGCAAAAGGAGTGTATGCCATCATTGGTGTACACGACAGGAAGACGGTGAGCATGCTGATGTCATTTTGTGGTGCGCTGCACGTCTGTTTTGTGACACCCAGCTTCCCCATTGAGACCTCCAATCAATTTGTGATTCAACTGCGGCCTGAGTTGCAGGACGCCTTGGTTGGGGTCATTGAACACTACAAGTGGACCAAGTTTGTCTACATGTATAGCTCTGATTCAGGTGGGCATGAAGTTGAAATCAGTGTGGTTCAAGACAAATTTTTTATTTGCACATAAAAAATTATTTTAAAATGTGAATTTATATTCAACATCAAATTAGAAGTTTGAAAAAGTTCCTTAGTGTGGCTTAGTTGGCAGTGTTGTTTCTGTAAGGATGTTGCAGATATAGATATAAAAATAGCCAGGACATGGTTGCTATAGTAACTATGAAAGTGTCATGGTATCCAAGAAACCTTTACTATGGTTACTATGGCTGCTAAATGCTGTAAACACTAAATAGTACTGTAATGTGATGTAATATTTTGGCATAACATACTGTAACATGCACATTTGCATACATTACAGTGTAATTCGTACTGTTAAACTACTGACACTGTATTCTGACACTTTTTTGATTGCATAATCCTCTCATGCCTTCTTCATAATATCCATGTAACACTAGTTCTTGGAACAATCATAATTCAGATTTTTTTATGATTTTTTTAAACATTAGCAAAAATTTTATAAATTACAAATTGTGGTTTTGACACACAATTTGTTCAGACAGTACTGGTAATCTAGTTTGACTCTAATGATCATGAAAGTGGGACTTGTTCTATTTATGTTCTTTGTGTGTGTGTATTTTGTGTGTGTGTGTGTGTGTGTGTGTGTGTGTGTTTGTGTGTGTTTATTCCAAAAACAGCATTCTATTGTATCTTTCCTTAGAGAATGAGCACATCGCTTCCTGCTCTCTATGCTTTTTATGTTTGTGCCTATTAATCTATTCAGTGCCTTTTGGATGATGATTAAATAATCTTACCAGAATACAAACTGTCTGTCTGAAGGTGCGCTTACAAATACAGAAATTTTATTTCCGCAAGTCGCCAGTCACTGTACTATGAAGTCGCATGTAGGTGTTCCAGCTATTGGTTTCCATAGTAACTGGGGTGGTGCAACTAGCATTCCATTTTTGAAAACCAACCAGTTTTCTTGGCGATAAAATGAAACATTCTGAAGGGTGAGTTTGTATATAAAATTCACTAGTGTGTATATATGCATCACATCCTAAGAAATCAAGGAAAAGCAGTGCTCTTTGTTATTGTGGCCATCTATCTGTGGCAAAATCATGAATGCCAATTAGCTTAGCTTAGCTTATGGCCTTAGTGCATTTAAAGCAAAATAATAATAGTAATAATGGAACATACATTTTTTGCTGGAATTGAGCAAAATCCTGGTTTAGCTCCTATCTCTAAGTGAGCATTACCATAAGGGTCTCATTCACTATCTGTTCGATGTTTCCTGGGTGAAGTCTTTGGCACTGCTTTGGCACTGCTTCAGCACCCGGGCCAACAGATACTTCACCCAAAATAGGAGCTACATCTGGATTTGGCTGAATTGCAACAAAAAGTGAGTGTATTTATTATTATTATTATTATTATTATTATTATTATTATTATTTACACATGCTAACCACCATAAGCTAAGCTAATTGATGATTACTGCATTGGCGCTGCTTCTGCTAGCGAGCATGGGAGGCTATGGATCACATGTGCTCTATTCTCTTCACTCCCATTGGTAGTCACTGCACCAAGTCACTCCAAATTTGCATAATTTTTAAACTTTTCCCAACTTTATTGTGTTGCTGGACATGCCCACATCTAGTTACCAGCTGTTGCTCACGTCGCCAGCTCTCATTGAAAATAAATGGTCTCTGATCACTTTTTTGCTCCGAGTCACTGTATGTGTCAGCGCACCTTGAGGTAGCACAAGGCGACAGTAGGTACAAAAATGTCTGATTGCTTTATCATCAAAATGAGTGTTTGTTCCCTAACAGATGATTATTATGCATGTCATTTGCATGACCAATACCATCTGCATGTAAACTTCCCATTGCATATTTTCTGCATTGGCATGGCATGATCATCTACAGTTGTGCCTACGTACTGGTCTCAGTATCCTGGATTTGTCTTTTTGTATGAATATAGAAAACAAATGTGTGTATAGTCTCTCTCCCCAAATTTACAAATGTTTGTTTTCAACCATATTTGTTCCTGGGCCAGCTGGTATGAATG
Source organism: Prietella phreatophila (assembly GCA_025728095.1). Lineage (NCBI taxonomy): Eukaryota > Metazoa > Chordata > Actinopteri > Siluriformes > Ictaluridae > Prietella > Prietella phreatophila. The sequence goes on along the minus strand of JAOUWY010000054.1, from coordinate 23,407,704 downwards.
GGCTAGCAGGATTATGTCTTCTCTCTCTTTATCGGTGCAACAGTAGCACCACTGATGATTGTAAGAAAAAATACATAGAATGGTATTTGCAGTTGAGGCCAAAGGTGTGCATACACCTAGGCTAAAGATATTCAATCTCAGTTTTTCACAATTCCACACACCCCTGTTACCATACATTTTTTGGAAGTCCATTAGGGTGTCTACTTTTTTCACATAAACGGAAATTTTAAAACAATTTATTATACAGATTTATTTCAGCTTTAATTTACTATATCAGAATTCTAGTGTGTAAAAAGTTTGCACATATGTTGGCTGTCACCTTACATAGTCTAGAAGGTTCTAGAAATTTGTAATGAGTGTTAGATGTTTCTTATTGACTAATTATCATAATTAGGAGTTAAATGGGAGGAGTAATTTCCAAACAACTGAAGGCTGTACAACCGTACAAACAACAGTATGGAAATATTAAAAATCTTGAGACCACACAGACACTGCATCATTCAGGAAGGAGGAGGCACAAATGAATCCAAAGACAACAAGAAAGGAACTGTTGAAGATGAAGGTATCAAGTACTGTAACAAGCTATGTGCATCCACCACAAAAAGTGTCCTACACACCATCTTGAATGGCTGTTATGCCATGAAGAAGCCCCTATTCCAAGATTGGAATAAAGGGCCAGCCTGAAGTTTGCAGGTGATGGTCCGAGTGCTCTCTGGTTAAATTAAACAAAAATCTGTTTGGACAATGTTTTGCAATATGTTTAGAGGAAAAAGAATGACGCTGTCAGGAATTGGAGTCGGCGATGGATGCAGGTGCATATAAGGCTTAATTGGTGCAACATAAAAACAAACTCTATGAACATAAACTAGAAAAACAAGGACTAGGCAAATGTGGGAACACAAGAATATAATGTGAACATGTAAACAAAAGACAAAGACTGCTACCAAAGACAGAACTTGAATTTCAGTGCTCATTAGACAAGGGAGGCAGAGCAATGTCCTCAGCAGAGAAGGGTGGCAGAGCAACATCACCATCGGTGTAGGGGGGTACTTTATCTGTGGCTCGTGAGGCCTCCTTGTCGTCCTCTGGCTTGGGAGGCCACATGTTCTGCCTCTGGCATGAGTGTGTTTTGCGAGGCTGACCCTTTAGGCCTCTGGAATGAGCACAGCTGTAAGGCTATTGCCTGTGTTAGCCAAGTGGGCCCAGCCGGCACACAGGCTATAGCACACACCAGTTTAGTGGACTGAACTGAAAAAGCATGTCTGAGCAAGGAGGTCCACAAACCTGTACTTCTATCAGAAGTAATGGGCAAAAATTCTGGCAAAGTGATAAACAAGCTTGTTTAAGGTTTTGTGATACCCCAAGTTGTTGATAAAATTTAAGCAATTAAAAGGCAATGTCACTAAATACTAATTGGTGAACCTAAGGAATGAGCCATTATGTTCACCAGCGTATGTGCCTCATCCAGTCCGCCCTGTGTCCCAGTTTAACATCTTGCCCCCCAAGCTCAGCGATATCAGAAAGATCATAAGAAAGGCCAGATCATAAGCAGCTCCAGGCCAAAATGGGATACCCTACAAGCTCTATAAGAACTGCTGACCCTGCTGTGGACCCTCATGCAAGCTGTCTGGAAAAAGCAATGCATCCCATCAGAGTGGGGAAGAGCTGTGGCAGTTTTCATCCCCAAGGAAAAGGACTGAACAGTGATCAGCCAATTCAGGACCATTGCCTTGGTCAATGTTGAAGGATCCTCTTCTCCTAACCAACTACCTTATAGAGAATGTTGACACCAGTTGCCAGAAGGTGGGGGTCTCAAGCTTCCCAGGCTGTGTGGAGTACTCATCAGTGATAAGCACATGGGGAAGAGCGTGGTTAAACAGCTTTCTGATGGTCTGGCAAAACCCACTTCCAGGAAAGTTAATGGTGTGGCACTACCACACTGTGGTGTGGTATCAGAAAATAATCTGCCTATTGAATTTGTGTGAAATCCCCTTATCACAGTAGGAAAGATGTATGGGAAAGCCGACTCTTTCATCCGAAAGTGGCTCAGCTTGCCGCAATGCCTAACTGAAACTGGTCTCTTTGGAAAGAATGTCCATCAGCATGGGCTACAAGCAGGAGAAGACAAGGCTAATGTTGGAGTTGAGAGAATACACTTATCAGGCAGTGCGGAGTGCAAATATCCAGGTCCACGTGGGAAGGCATTGTTGACAGAAACATCAGCATGGTGGACCTGTGGAAAATATCACAAGCAAGGCTTATTTTTCTTATCAGGGCAACATAAAACATACTCCTCTACCCACTGAACCTGCAGCAGTGGTTTGCCCAGGAAGAATGCTGCCCCTCTGCAACAGTCAAAATGTAAGTCTACAGCACATCTTGTCTGTAGGGTGACAGGATGGAAATGGACCAAATGTGTTACAAGTAGTAACAAGTATTCTAAGTGAATAAGAAACATGTATATTCAGCCCATTTCTATTTATTTATATTTATGTCTTTTGTGTCAAACTAAACAACAAAGAGAAACTTTAATGCATAAAAATAAACTGGAGAAAAAAATTATTTCAATAACTTGACCTTAGGTGTGCCCAGTTTGAATGAAAGCTGTGGTAATCCTATGGGCACTGGTGGAGGTGCGACAAGCAGTAATGCCATAGTAGGTCAACATCTACCTGTGTAATCAATTGTAGAATGTGTAGTGAGGTGAAGCAGTATGCAGTGAGTTGAGTTATTTTGAGGGGACAGTAAATTTACACTGTCACACAAGATGTACATTCACTACATTGTAGCAAAGTGTCATTTCTTCAGTGTTGTCACATGAAAAGATATCATCAAATATTTACAAAAATGTGGGGTGTACTCACTTTTGTGAGATACTGTATATGCATATTAAGTATGATGTGGTAAAGAGATAAATCCAAACAATTGGCTTGCATGATTTCTCGGTCCAATCCTGTGATCCAATTAATTAAATTCCCCAGTCACAACTTAAGTGTGTACCTGCAATTAGCTCGCATTGACTGTTTGATGTGTAAAAATGTAAGAAAAACATATAACCATGATTTCATCTCATCCTGTCATATACTACCTCTTTTTAAATGTGTAATGTGAGACATTCATGAAGAAAAATCAATCTTGGAAGGAAGTACAGTATATGGACTTAAAGGTTTGTGGACATGTGTCCAAGACACTCATATGTAGGCCTTCCCCAAAATAGTACCAAAAATTTCGAAGCACATAACTGTGTAGATTGTCTTTGTATGATGTAGCATTACAATTTCCCTTTACTAAATGTACTTGTAAAAAAAGATTAGAACTGCATACAATGATGTGTCAAATCTAACACTTTTATAATTAGAAATTGATTAAATATTCCTTTTTTCATTTATAGTAATAAGGACAATGTCAAAATGCCTAACAATGGGCATTACAATGAAAGCTAATTTCAGCTGATGATCTGAAAACTGTATGTGTGGTGTTTAGAATCTGTCAAATCTGACACGCATGCCAAACAGTAGCCTATTCCTATAACATTACATGTTCTTGAAAGAAACAACAGAAATTCTATAACGCTAAATTATTTAATTATAATATAGCGGATTATAGCTCTGTGTCACATTGTGCAACTGGATCTTGGATTTCCTCACCAACAGACCACACCATGCAGATTGGGAGTAAAACCTCATCCGTTCTGACCCTCAACACTGGCATTCCACAGGGATGCGTTCTGGGTCCTGTTGCTGTATTCCTTGTTTACATATGATTGTGTGGCTGTTCACAGCTCCAACACTATAATTAAGTTTGTTGACGATACCACCATCACCAACAATGATGAGCGTTGTGGTTGAGGTTATTGGGATAATGGTGCCAGAGCAACAACATGTTTCTTAACGGCTGTAAAAACTAAGGAGCTGGTGATTGAATTTATGAAACAGGAAAGGTACACACACCCATCAGAGGGGACAATAGAGAGGGTCAAGAGCTTCAGATTCCTAGGGGTCACCCTCACTTCTAGACCCACTTGGACTGAGCACACATCATCATTAAAAAGGCTCTCCAACAACTTTATTTCTTCAGGTGTCTTAAGAAAGCCAGGATGTCCACTACAGTCCTCACCACTTTTTACAGATGTACAGTGGAGTATGTTCTTAGAGGATGTATTGCACACTGGTATGGCAGGTGCTCCATACTGTAATGGAAAGCTCTACAAAGGGTTGTTAAATCAGCTCAGAAAATCATTGGAACACAATTACCAGCAGTTGAGACATGTACACAACACGCTTCCTCAGAAAGACAGAGTGCACCGTGAACGACCATAGTCACCCTGCACAGGCACTTTTTCTATTTTCTGCCCTCTGGCAAATGACTCACTGCAACTTGTCCCTTTGTGCCTTATTGTATTGTCACTATTGTCTTATTGTCAAACAATTATTTTTTTTTGTAATTATTGTACATTTTTGTAATTTCTGCACACATGTACACTTCTGTACATAGCAGTGATGCATCTATTATATTCCTGTCTTGTCTATAGTCTGTCGAGCAGCATTCAAGAAAGTTTTTCATTGTACTTTGTACACGATACTGTACACGTGACAATAAACTATTTTGACTTTACAATTTGTAGGTTTTGCAGTTGTAACAGATTTTTGAGGGCTGACCTGAGTTAAAAGCTAGCTATATCTTTCAGAATCATTTTGTATATGTGTTTACTTCATTATCTGTTTAATTAGCTAGCATTAGGGTGAGCCTAGTGTGCATGCTGCGTTATTTTAACTTTGCAGTATCAAATTTTAAACTCCCTGTGACCTAGTTAAAGTCACAGTTGTGTGTGTATATGTGTGTCAAACATATTGGAACATGTGACTGACCGGTGGTTCTTATAGCCCATGTGTGCCCTGTTCATTTTCTTGTTTAAACAGTTAATAACTCAGAATGTCTACTCTTGGTTTGAACCCTGTGTTTTGGCTGTGAAAACTGAATTGTTTTTTTTTTTTTTTTTTTAAAGTGCTGTCTAGGAAAGTAAGCCTTTTTGAAGTTGAGAAAAGAAGGAACTTGATCTGAGCCATTGCACAAGCACTGGGCATAGCCATACAACAATTTAGAATGTCCTTAAAAAGAAAGAACCCAATGATATACAAAAAACCGGACATCGAACAGGTCAGCCAAGGAAAACAACCGCAATTGATGACAGAACCATTATGAGAGCTGTGAAGAAAAATCCAAAACAACAGTCAGTGACATCACCAACCACCTCCATGGGGCAGGGATGAAGGTATAACAATCCACTGTTCGAAGGAGAACAGAAATATGAGGCCATACCACAAGATGCAAGGCATCATTCAGCAGTAATAATTGGAAAGACAAATTGGAATTCACAAGGAAATTCCGAGATGATCTGCTCATGATTCAAAACATACAAGCACGGTGGAGGTTTTGTCATTTGCTTGGGTTTGCATGGCTGGAACAGGCCATTAATCTGTATTGATGTAACCCATGGTGGTAAAAGCAGAATGAATTTATAGGTCTACAGAAAGATTTTCTCTGCTAATTTACAGAGAATTGCATCCAATCTAATTGGGAGGAACTTCATAATGTGGTAAGACAAAGCAGTCTGCCAACACAATACACAAAAGTATTTCATTAGGGCAAATAAGTTGAAGGTTTTATACTGGGTTTATACTAAGTCAATCTTCAAATCTAAACCCAATTGAGCATACATTTCACTTCCTGACTGGAGGGTGAAATCCCCTAAAACAAGCAACAACTGAAAGAAGCAACTAGCCTAGAAAAGCATCTAGAAGAATGCAATAATTTGGTGATGCTGGTGGCTCGCTGGCTTGATGCATCTATTGCAAGCAAGGGACATGCAAGCAAATATTAAGTGTTATTTACTTTAACACTTTAATTGGGTGGTCTGCTACCATATGCCATGTTCTAAGTTTAACACATCTAGATGTAAAAATCAGGAAATGAAAGCTGAAAATCTATATTCTCATATTCATTTTATGTCAAACACAAATTACTTCAGTCTACAGCGAAAACAAAAGAATTGGCCTTGCTGTTCCAAAAAAAGATAAAAGACAAAATAAAGTGGGTTATTAAGGTTTGGGCCACTATCAGTTGATAGAACACATTCAATGCATGTTTGCTAGACTCTGGAACTAAACTGGTGAGATTAACTTTGTTCTTCCTAACGATGATCGCTCAGTTGATGATTTAAGATCTTTGTGTTGTATGTCATTTTATACTCATCAAACCATTCAGCAAGCTCTTGTGCCCTGTTGATGCAAACTGCACGCACAAACCAGAATAGTTTTGTCTCCAGGATAGTCTCATTACAGATATTGGTTAGAATAACTTGAAACATGATGACCCTTCCCTCTAAGGGGCCAAGTGGACCAAAACGATGCCAACAAAATGCCCCCCACAGTATAAAATATCCACCATTTTATTTTATTTATTTTGTCAGCCATCTGTAAATGCCGAGGTAATCAGAAGTGATCATTTTAGTGCTGCTTTTTCATTTTCAATTTTCTTTCCAAGGGAGGATGAATGTTCCTTGGTCTCATCTACCTTTGCCCTGAAATTCACTTTGATGTCTGGCCAAGATTATTTGAACAGTGTAAATAAATGCACTCTGCACATACTGTATATTCCCACTGTCTGTGTGGGAATATATTACACAGAGCCTACATGACCATTTATGTTTGCAATGGAGGAAATCCCTAAATCACTACTTGTCCTAGAATAGTAGCTGAAATGCTGAGCACTTTTTATTCTCATGTACGTTGAGTTTTGAACCAGCTGTCAGCACTAGGTGTGCCACCTCCATCCCCAACATCCAATCAGCTGCCGTGGGCCTATAATAGCATCACCTGTCACTGGCTTTCAATGTAAAACTCATTTAAACTGCATATTGCAGGCTATCTTCAAGACAGAGAGTGAGAACTACAGATGAAGAAGCTTCCTCTCTTTCCCTCTTTCTCATCACTTTCTCTGTCAGCTTTTTTCATTGCCCTGTCCTCAGGATGAGCTCATGTGTCTGCTGGGATATTGTAAAGGATGTGCTTTTGATGTATGTCTCTATGACTTACTGATGGTTTTATTTGCTGGAAGCTCTAAAGTGCTAGGTCTGTAGGGCCATTAACTCTCTGTGACTAATAGGAACCATATTGCAGGAATCCATATTACCAACCTCCTGTTGCTTAGATACAGCTCTGCACCATTTCTGGGTTATTTTAAGCCCTTTAAGGAAATGCTTGTTTGTGGAGAGATCTCTGTGTGTGTTTGCATGTGACACCAATGTGAATTTTGATATCACATACAGTATTGGCTCCTTTGTGTCTCTTTATAGGGTAGGCTACTCTTGTTTAGTGCTAGTCAAGATAAAAATGGCCCTATAAAGTGTTTATTGGCTCTACATGTTGTACTTGATACATTAATTTGTACTCCTATTCTCTGCAGATGCATTTATTCCTGGCATTAACAATATACATACAGTGCCTTCCACTAATATTGTCACACTTGGTAAATATGAGCAAAGAAGGCTGTGAAAATTGTCTTTATTGTTTAACCTTTTGATCTTTTGTTTGGATATCAAACAATTGCAAACACAACACATGTTTATCAAAAATATCTTTATTAAATATTGAGACAGTACAGACACACTTTCAATTTCAGATTGATTCATAACGTTTTCTGTTAACTAAAACTTCTTAATTATTGCCCTGATGGTGGAAAGTCATTTTCAGTGCTTTTGGTATTGTCTTATAGCCACTTCCCATTTTCTGAAGCTCAAGAACATTTTGCCACACATCACAGCTACATTCCTTGGTGTTACCATTGTTATGAATGACTAAGGGAATTTGGCTTATGTGTTACCTCATATAAGTTATGGTTGAACAATTTCCTGTTACTAGTCACCCAAGTGTAATAAAAAAAAAAGTAAAACGTAAATGTGAATATACTTCAAATGTATTTTTCTCATATGGATTGATAGTGGTGCCAATAATTGTTGCACACCTATATTTAACAAAGATATTTTTATAAACCTGTGTTGTGTTTGCAATTGTTTGATATCCATGAAAGCAGATTATTTTTTGTGATTTCTTTAAACAAAATATCTAAAGGTAAAGCAATAAAGACAATTTTCACAGCCTTCTTTGCTCATATTTACCAATGGTGCCAATATTAGTGGAGTACACTGTATTTATCATGGATTAGCTGTGATTATACAGTAGGTATCTTTTAGGCATTTAGATTCTCATACTCTTAATCTCTCATATCTTAAGAAACATTTTATTTTAATAAATGCAACTTCGCACACTCAGACAGACTACGGACAGCTTAGATGCCACCACATGTCTTTGGACCGGGGGATTAAACCAGAGGAAAGCCCCGAAGCATGGGGAGAACATGCTAACTTTTTCTAAATGTAAAATAATATTTTAAAACATATCCATTAAAACATTTATAAACAACCCTCTATAAATGTCCTCTGAACCTTATTAATGTCTGTCTTTTGTCCTTACTCAGCCTGCAGTGTACGTGTTTGCACCAAGACAATAACTTTAGCTCATCTGTCAAGAACTGCATTGTCTCTG
>JAOUWY010000054.1:23148682-23163160 GCA_025728095.1 Prietella phreatophila | reverse complement strand
GCTACGCCATGGACTTTGCCCCGAGTGTGTGTGTGTGTGTGTGTGTGTGTGTGTGTGTGTGTGTGTGTGTGGTCCGCCTGTACTTCATTGATTGACTCTGTGATTGGGTTCCTCAGTTCCCTCACTGACTCTCAGTTAATGTCACGCGCTCTGTTCCGCCCGCAGTGTAACAAAGCGGGTTTACTAATGTGACTTAAAGGGCGGAAATATGAGCGACATTGTGCAGGGGGGAAAGTGGACAACGGAGGTCACAAGCTGGCCTGAAAAGAGTCCTACGTCACTGCTTTTGACATGAAACAGAAATATAGCGGACGGCGAGTGGCTGAAAAAGGAACAATACGCGGGTGAAGGGAGGGAGAATGCCGGGGTTCTCGCAGGGTGGGTGGCCCGAATATCATTTCCATTGAGTTAGCCGAGGTGAGCTGAGGAAGAATATACGAATCTCAAAAGAGGTGTCACACTGAGGAGGAATTCTAACTGAAATCTAAACACTAGCTCATGAGTGTTGAGGGGCTACATAAAGAAACAAAACCTAAACAGAACTTAATGGCTGTTGCTGATCATTTAATCTGATTCATGTTGAATTCAGGTCTACAATGATACAACACAAACATCCATAGCATACTTAATACATTTATTCCCTTCATACACACTCAGAAATAAAGTTACCACACTGTTTTCCTTGTCAGTGGAGCTACATATTTTATACCATCTTTTGTATGTTTTTTATTTTTTACCTGGGAAGGTAAATTAACAGTCAGTTAACAGTCCCCTGCAGGTAATTAACAGTCCTTCCTGAGTTGAAGTGGGTGTGTTAGTACAAAACCCTAACATGAGCAGGACATGGGGTACTCCAGGACCAAGGTTGTGAACATGAGTGAAGTTTTTAAAAATACATCAGTCACCGCAAAGATCCAATTACATACCTTAAACTATTTTTAAAGGTGAAAGATACATATTAATGATGCACCCATCAACAAGTGAAAGTACAGTTTCATACCTTTATTTCTGAGAGTGTGGAAGCACTCCTGTTTCATAAATCTGTATGGTTCCAAGATACAATTTTAATGACTGAACAGATTTCCTAATATTCACTTGCCTTTTTGGTTCAGACTTATCGTGGAGCAGATGGTATGCGATTAAGCAGTGGGCTGTATTCCTCTCCAGAGCATCCCTATCATGTCTTCAGTCTTCCAAGAGAATCATTGGCTGGAGAAGATATGGAAAGGATTGAGACTCCACCAGATGTCCTGGCCCAACAGAGATGTCCTGAAACAGATTATAATAGACTGGAGCTTCCAGACCTGAAATCAGTGTACCGGAGATCCTTCAACCACACTAAGCCTCCTTATTCCTATATCTCATTGATTTACATGGCTATCCAGCAGTCACCGTCCAAGAAACTCACCCTGAATGATATCTATGACTGGATCCGCCAGCTCTTCCCTTATTACCGGCAAAATCAACAGCGTTGGCAAAATTCCATCCGCCACTCCCTTTCATTCAACGACTGTTTTGTGCGTGTCCCAAGGTCCCCGGATTCTCCAGGGAAAGGCTCCTTCTGGACTCTGCACCCTGACTCTGGCAACATGTTTGAAAATGGATGCTACATGCGCCGGCAGAAGCGTTTCCGGTGCCAGAGTACATCACCATCCACAACTAAAAATGCTTCAAAGGAGGCAGACAGAGAAACAGTAAAGGAAGAGGGCAAGAAAAAGACATCAGAGGTTAAATCGGCGGTCTTATTGTCTATATCTCATTCTCAGCTTTCTAAACCACCTATGCCAACAGTGTTTCCATCAGTCATGGATTGCCCTCCAATGTCACCTTCAAATATCCCACCTCAACAACACACCACACACTCACTGAGTCCATTTCCTCCATCCTCAGAACCGTCTGCACACCTAACAAATATACCTTGCCCAACCATGTCAACACTTCAACCAACCACCTCCTGCCCTCTGGAGCCTCTGGTTCATGGAGAACCCTTCTTCCACCAGCCTCTTTCTGTGCCACCAATTATGGACTTTCAGTGCTATGAGCCTCCTGTGAGTTACCCTGTTTATTATCCATCATCAAGCTCCAACATTCATCAGTATAACCCATATCTCACAGGAAAGGAGGAATCCTCGTATGCAGGAGACTCAGTGTGCTACTCTGGACTCATGTGCCCACTGCCAGTTTTAAGCTCCTCATGAAGCACTAGTTTACCCATTTGTCTGAGCTACTGAAGTGCTAACTATGTATTTTCACTGACCTTTTGAAAATACTGTACATAAATTAAAATTTTAGATAATAAACCTGCCCTTGAATGCAAATGTGTTTGTTATAGATATTTTGACAGGACTCATGATTCCGTTTATAGGTTTCCTCACAAATAAAGTTAAAGAAATTTTACTCAATGTTGTCATGATATTACTGAAGTCTTTGTGGTTGTATTTTATGTTATAAACCTTAAATGAACATTTCCATATCTGAACAATTTCGGTTTTGGCACTATTTTGCATGTGACCATAGATTTTGATGGGGCAGGATGACATTAATAACAAACACAGCCTCAAACAAAATGAAGTTATCACTTAACATAAATGTACAGTAAGTCCATTCAACATCCATTAAAATATGAGCAGGAATATAGGAAATCAATAACACAATATTCTTACATTCATTTATACATTGAAATAAGCAACAATTTATTTACTGAAGATGTGGCATGGATGTAATATCCAGGATAGGTGAGTAAATGTAGCACAGCAAGTGTGTGGCATCACATTCTGCTACATGGTTATGCCGGGAAGGTTATTCAAAAGGTCCTGACCTTCCTTCCACCCCTACTGTGCTAAGCTCTGTATCTTGGGAAAGCAGCATTGTGCACAAGTGGATGTGGACAAAGGGATGACACCAGCTTTAACGACAGACCTCCCCAATGCATTGTCTTCCTCAGCAGGGGCACCAGGACACCCACAACGATCTGAGCAGAGGCCATGGGCTCCTCTGTGTGTGTCCAATCCACAAAGAAAGAGTGAGGGATGAGGAGTTCATGAGCTTTGAGTTGTGACTGCCAGACTGTGAGTTCCACATTGAGGTGGACACGGATATGACTGATGAAGAGATTGTCTTTGATTAACCCCTTAAACCCTTAGGATTCATCAACAGGTCCAGACTTACATTCTTCATGCTTAAATCTACAGTGTGAAAAACTGAATAGTAACCTGCTTTTTAAACCATGGTTTATAATTAAAAAAAAAAAATACTATGTGCTTTGAGTTCCGAGTTGGATTTGTTCAATAGATCAAAAGGCCTTTATAATACTGAAATGTAGAGTTCACCAACTGGATATCAAAACATCAGGCTTTTTCAGTCTAGAATTCAGCCTGGAGCACTCTGTGGGTGTGGGTAGGGAAGGCCCAAAAGGGCTACTTCAATTCATTGATTCTCAAGCAATTAGATTTGAAAAAAAAAAGTCAATCAGATTGAAGTGTATAGAATGACAATGTATATTATAGAGAATATTTAATTGTGTACTTCTTGAAGCCAGAATACTGTTCTACATTTTACAATTTTCTTTATCTTATACAGTATATAGGAATTTCAGCTTCAAAAAACAAACCTTTAAACAAAAGAGCTTACATGCCATAGAAAATATTCTTACATAAATGCATATAATCACTTAGATGCCACTTCATTCTAGTGTAGTATTGCTATTACAGATATCATTCATTCAATGCACTGATATAGAACTGAAGGAACTGAACTATAACTTTTCAGCTAAGATAATATAACATTATAGAATTTGTGCTGCTATTCAGGAAAATAGTGAGACAGGACAATGCTTGTAGCAGTTGGTTTATAGCAGTAACAGATTCAAAATGTCTGCTTTGACTTGCCACATTGGAGACGTTTTGTTCCTCATGTCAAAAGGAGGGCATGTGACTAAGCAAAGAGTAGCTTCTGCAGCGTTGTCATGGCCACCAGAAGGAAAGACTAGGCTGGTTCAGTTTACACAGTGGCAGCTTTTTTTCATCGTCTGTCTGTTAATGTGCATCTCTGCTAGCGTACCTCTGTCCCTTTTCATCCATGCAAACATGCCTGTTCAAACAGCCATAGCTTAAACAGTCATCGCTCAGTCCCATTACCCCCTCACTCGGCCTCCTCTCACTGCCTGAACTCCAACTCACCCTCCTCCCCTAGGCTCTGCTTCCAATCTAAATATGAAAACGTTCAAAACCTTGCTACATTCAAATTGCATACATTAAGAAATTAGGAAATGCAGTTTCTGCATGCTGTGTAAGGGGAGATGATCTGTTCTCCCCTAACAGTTCTGCTTCTCTCTCACAATTCGTTTTTCATTTAACATCCTCCATTGTGATCTACTCCCTTTATTTCTATTATTCCCTGTCATATCTCTCTTTCTTTCTGTCGCCCGAGCAGACCCACCTGTGTTTGCACAGTGACAGTACTGTGGTTCTTTCAGGGCAAGCCGATAAGCTCCCAGCAAATAACATAAAAGCCTGAGGGATTCCCCACACTGGTTTGTCCTCTTTCGTCTCTTTGTAATTCTCTGTGTTGTTCTCTATTAATCTTTCAGTCTGCTTGTCTGTGTTTGCTGTATAGGTTTTAAATCTTCTTCATATCCTGAGAGCACAGAATTGCTGGAGCTTCAGACCTATTGCAGGCAGATATGAGAGTTTATATATATTAAGATGTTCCTGAAGTAATGTTTGATCTTCTTTTCATTGGTCACTGATGAGTTCACCTTCATCAGTGAAGATTGCAAGTGGAGCCTAATCATAAAAATGGTCAAATTCATCACTGGAATTCACTGGCCCGCCTTTACCAGGTGCATTTTCTTCCGAATCGCTGTACAAACCTGGGTTAAAACAGTTCATTAATAAATACATTGAAAATAAAATAATAAAATAAAACACCAAGCAACCAAGGGGCTATACTACAGACTTGGAAGGCAATCCTAATGAATAGCTGCTCAGTGCATATCTCTGAGCTGATAATCATGTGATAAAATGTCCCCATGGAAATTGTTGCCTTTTTTTTTTTTGACATATTTGGACAAGTAAACATTTGATCATCTTTGAAACAGTGCATATTAAAGAAGTTGATATACTTGAACAAAACCACAAGGAAACTTAGGTTTTTCTATCATTTGTTCACCAGAAATATTAATATATGTGATATTATTCTGTGGAAAAAGTAAATACATCCTTGGCCTCAGAAGGTAGTATTGCCCCCTTTAGCAGAAATAACTTCTTTGTTTTGTATAATTGTCTATCAGTCTTGCTGGGATTTTTGACCACTCTTCCATGCAATAATCTTTCAATAATCCTTAGTTGATTTGCTAGTGTGTTTATCATTATCCTGCTGAAAGGTCCATAGTTCATAGAATTTATAGTTGAATCAATGAATACAAGCTGTCCAGCCCCTGAGGAAGTGAAGCAACCCCAAACCATAACATTTTCATCACAGTGCTTCACAATTGGTATGAGGTGCTTCTCCTGAAAAGCTGTTTTTGGTCTGCATCAAACATGTCTGCTGTTACTGTGGTTAAACAACTCTATCTTTGATTTGTCTGTCTAGAGCACATTATTCCAAGGCTCTGGGCTACTTATCAGAAGGTCAGGGGTTCAAGCACTAGCACCAACAAGATGCCACTGTTGGGCCCTTGAGCAAGGCCCTTAACCCTTCATGCTCCCGGGGCAGTGTATTATGGCTGACCCTGTGCTCTGACCCTAACGTCCTAACAAGCTGGGATATGCAAAGAGAAGAATTTCACTTTGCTGTACTGTATATGTAACAAATAAAGCATTCTTCTTCAAAGGCTTTTTCCTGGCATGCCTCCCATGCAGATCAAATTTGTGCAATCTCTTTCTGATTGTAGAAGCATGCACGTTGACACCAACAGTTGCAGGACTTACTAGCAGATCCTGTGATGGAATTTTGAGGTTTTGGAGACACTTTTTGCATCAGACAGTCTGCTCTTGGGCTGATTTGATGGGAAAGCCAGTCCTGGACAAATCTGCAGTCGCTTGAAATCTGGGCCATTTGTAGATTATTTTCCTTATGGTGGAATGATTCAAATCATTTGGAGATCTTTTTAAATCCCTTGCCAGACTCATAGACACCCACAACCTAAAGGCCTTACCGAACTCTTTAGCTCTTGGCATGATGACAACACACCTCAATAACAAAGGGTAAACCACTGTAATAATATCTTGAATATAGTGAAATGTTTCTAGTATTTCCTATTATAAGATTACAATAATCCAAATATAGAATTATTTGGATGTACTTAGGGTACAGTTGTTCTAATTTGAAGATTTTAATCATTTTAATGTATTGGCAGATCATTTTTTAGGTCTTAATTAAAAAAAAAAAGCGCAAAAGCAGCAAAATCAGCAACAGAATATGTAACGTTTTAAGGAATATTAAAAGAATATGAAAAGATTTAAAGCTTGAAATAAGAAACAGTCTAAAACAGGCTGTATTTTGCTATTAATCTGGATAGGCTAAGAGGAGTTGAAACCTATTCTGAATTTAATCATCCTTAATATTAAATTATCATTTACTTCATTTTTGTCCTCATTAAATGATTCAGTAAGCTCCTGTGCTCTGTAGATGGGGCATTATCAAGCCCCATATCTACAAATTTGTCTGCAAACCTGTTACAACTTACCAGTTGGGGAGGTTAGCATCTAAATTATGAATCTAAAATATTTTCTAAAAAGTTATTTATCGTGGAGCTACTGAGGAAGCATTGTTACATTGTACATGAAGTACCCCAAATTATCGTCAATACATGGGTACATCAGTTAATATATTATCTATATATTAACTGAAGTGCCCATGAATTTCATGTAAATTACACAATGACAGAATGGATTTGACATTTATTGTCACCTTTTGATTTGAGTATTTCTTCTGCTTTGTCTGCCCTGCATCAAAAAACAAAAGTGCTCTATAGTTAAAACAAAAACAAATACAGTATTTATTGTTTTACATAACATACGATTACATGGGAAAATACCTACTGGTGTTGCAGAGAGTTGTTCTGTGGTGCGAGAAGACCTTCAATATCATCATCACCATCATCATCTTCATCACCATCACATATAGTATCTTCAAGAACAGGATGACTTGACCATGGGGTTGCTTTTTCTACTATCACATCATCCTCCTCCTCCTCCTCCTGCTCCTCATCATCATCACCATCACCATCATATTTAGTATCTTCAAAAACAGGATGACATGACCATGGGGATGCTTTTTCTACTATCACGTCATCCTCACCATGATCATCATCATCATCCTCTATGTTTGCCTCCTTCTTATCCAGGTCATCTTCAGTCTCATCTTTATACAACTCTCTGAGACTAAAAAAATTATTCAGGGGTTAATCAGGAAGCAATATGATTAGTAGAAGCACGTATTGTCTGTATGGTGAAGGTTTTGTACCCTACCTGTCCTGGATGCTTCTTTCTGAACCCGATACCAAAACTTCATTGCAATTTCCTACTTTATCAGATTCGTAATCATTCTTGATGCTCCTTCTTCCTGATGCTCTGATTTTCCCATCTTCATATCCCTGCTCTCCATCTTCCTCCTCCTCTTCTCCTGATCCTCCTTCCTCTGCCCCACTTTCTCTCACAGACTCCACCTCTTCAAGAAGGGATTCCTTAACAGATGTGTTGCTTCTTAAGGTTCCTCCTCCTGTGCTTCTTCTTCATGTGTACTGTTCTGTTCTCTGCATCTTTCCTCAACCTCTCCTTCTTTATCCTGTTCTTCAAACAGACATGCTCTCTTCTCTTGATTCTCAGTTGAATATCTGTTTGCCACTTCATTCACTTGCTTCGCTCCATTCCTTAATATATCTTCTTCCTTCTTTTCCTCTTCCTTATTCTCATGTCTTTGCATGCCCTCTGTCTCAACTGTACAGGAAATGCTTGTGAGTGATCCCTCAATCGGGCTACCGCCATCTTTGTTCTCATTCACTAACTGTTTAGGGGAATCTACAGCAAATTTAGAAGTCTTGAATGGATTTTTTATTCTCCCATTAGACTCTGCATAAGAAATTAGCAGATTTCTCTGGTGCTTCTTGTGGTTTGGAACAGACTGACAGTCTGATATTGAGGATGATCCCTGAAAAACAGCATCTTTCCTTGTGTTGTGTAGCTGTTTTTCTTCTCTTCTCTTCTTATTTCTTCTCGTCTGAACTTCAATGGGAAGGCTTTTGACAGAGCACAGATCACTGCTTTCACTGGTGTCGCCATAGTAATTTGATATATTCACTGTGGACATTCAAAAAATATACTTAAAAGGCATACTGTGTGTGGATTAGGACTTCACTGTCTTTGGATAATTTTTTTTGTGGATATTGATATAGTGCCATAGAACATCTGCATATCCTTCTTTTTATTGTCAGAACTTTTTTAGAAACACTGGCTTAGATGCATGTTATTTTCATGGATGTGGTCACATGGGTGTCAGTCACAAAGAATGAAAAAGGATTGTCATCACAACTCAATGATCAAATCATCCAAGAAGAATTTTACTCTTCTGCCTGCAATTCATGAAGGAATAAGTAATATATCTAGGTTACATTTACTTAAATCATCTAGTGTTGTAGGTGATTTGATCCAATCCCTTGAGTAGTAGCACCAACAGAGAGACTACAGATGGTTGACAAATTATTAATTTAAAAAAACACCAAGAAGTGTTGGGCCACCATGTGCCCCCATAGTTTCATAGATCTTTTACAATATTTTGTTGGATACGGACATAGTGCCATAGAACTGCATTTCTTTATTTATTGTCAGGACCTGCCATTTTCTCTGTATTCTCTAACTGGGGCTTAAATACATAAATTCTTCACAAAAATCATAATTATCCAAGCATAAAAAAAACTCTGCATTTTATGACTTTACTTTAATTCATGACTTCGCCATTACTGCACACAACTACTGGTTGACGTGAGTGTAATCTTGCCTTACCTGGCTTAGTGTGACTTTCTTCCTTTGCTTCTGCATGTGATGATTCTCACCTTGAGAGTTTGATGATGCTTCTTGCATTTTCTGCCTTCCTTCTTCTTCTCTTCTTTCCGTATCCCCATCAATCAAAGGCAGGTATGACAAAGAAGGACAATCAGTGGGACACTGAAACGTCAGGTTAAACCTTTCATTCCAAGATGCCCTGAAGTTTGGATATTGCCTCAAATGTTCATAGGAAGGAGGGTCCTGCGGGACTACTGAGTAAAGACTGGGGAGTGGATCATCGGATAATAGGTTCGGGTCAAGCAAAGATGAATTCAAAGCTTGGTGAACATTCTGGATGTTTTTGGTGTTCTTTGAGATGTTACTATGCTCCGAGTCAGCTACTGGAGGCTGTAACGGAGTTAACCACATAGAGGAAAAGAAAGAATGGATAGAATTTTGGATGTTTCCTTGCATGTTTTGCTTGCTGCCTGGGTGGAATAAACCATGCCTAGATATTGGGTCTTGAAGAGAAAGTAAACAAAATGGTGCTCAAAACACGTAAAATCACCATATAATCAACTGCATTCAAAAGGCTCAAATAAATTACATAATGTTAAGTAAAATAAATCTCCATGCATGACATACACTATATGCCCAAATGTTTGTGCACACCTGACCATCACACATATGTATGTGCTTTCTGAGTACCCCATTCTGGATTTAGTGCCCCTTTGCTATTATAATAACCTACATGCTTCAGGGAAGGCTTTCCGAAAGATTTTCGAGTGTGTCTGTGGAGTTTTTCTCATTCTGTCCAGTGAGCATTAGTGATGTCAGTCACAGATGTGGAGTGAGGATGCCTGGGGTGCAATCAGCATTCCAGTTCATCCTAAAGATGCTCAGTGGGGTTGAGGTCAGGGCTCTGTGCAGGCCACTCAAGTTCTTCCACTCAAACCTTGGGAAGGCTCATATATGGGTCTGATGATTAGGTGTCTACAAACATTTGGCCATATAATATACATTCTTAAGTCTAAAGTCTAGAATCCATAAGGATTCTTCAGCTTGTCCCTTTGTGAGAACCCTTAACAGTCTGAAATACTGTTATACTGTTAAAAGGGGGGGGATAAATAAAAGGATCTACAGATCCTTTTATTTATCCTTTTTCCCCCCTAAGAGCATTGTGATTTGCATGTTTTTACCTTCTCCCATATTATCTCTAGGCACAGATATGTGTGGAAGGGAATTAAAGATGGGACAATGAGATGGGTCAGGAGAAACAGCTGAAGGAGAGATGGTTCTAAAAGGGTGCTTGTTGCGTCTATCTATCCTTTGACCTTCCTCCTCTGTCTGTGGTGTGCAGCACTTTAGGTGCTGTTCTATCATTTGGACCTACATAAAAAATACAAAACATTTTGAAAGATTAATCTTAAAAACTTATAGTGTATCCAGAGTAAAATTATCCTCTTAAAGCAGTGCTCTCCAATCTTATCAGTCTTCAAAGTATTGTTATCTGTGGCTCTTATTTGATGGGACTGAGTACACTGGCTGTTTGTAAATAAGATGAAATATCCTTGCCCCTAAAGCATCCAGAATATATCAAATTAAAACATATATAAGAACTACTGAATGTACCTTTGGCTGTTCTGACAACCTCTTGTCTTGCAGCTTCTGCTGCCATTTAGGGTAGTTCACCTCCAGATACCTCTCATACTCCATCTGTTTAAAAGTGAAAAGGTGAGTTAGTCCAGTAAAGCCAAGTGGAAAAAAACAGACAGAGGCCTGATTCAAATGGGCCACCATGACCTTTATAATCTGTTCTAAAATAAAAACATTTAATTCCTCAGAGACACTGAGAACAGTATGTGAACAAATGGCAGTAGTATGTTTACTAGTTTACTGACCCTTATGGTGTTCATGGCTTCAGTACGAGCCACCAAGTCACTGAGGGTCTTCTGTGCTCTCTGGAAATCCTGCAATAGTTTCTGGTTATGGTTTCGTGCCCCATGCTCTCTCTGACTCAGCTCCTGCAACTGATACTGCAGCAGAGCGTACCTGCTACTGCACACACACATAAAAGAAGGTGAGAGGGCATGAATGAATAGATAAAATGCACTTGGCTAATGTCCAGGGGTAGAAAATGCACTTTGTGTATACTTATGTATTTTTGGTGTACTTCAGTATTATTGAAATCGAATACTTGTACATACTTAAGTACATTTCCAAGAAAAATGTTTTTTTAATTCTTGGTACATTTTTAGACCTTCAAAATGCTCATTACAAAACCCCGAAACCTGTCAAGAACCATGCCAATTACATTTGCTGTGACCCTCATATGGTACACAATGCTATAGCTGACAATTGAATATCAATAAGTCACCCCTCTGCAGTATCACATCTGAGGATGATCACCTCTGGTCCTACCAATATTGAAAATGTTTCGTTATGCTGAAGAAAACAAAAACTAATATATACAATTTGGCATCTCCTTTCATCTTCATCTAATTTGTTGAGTTTGGTTTTTGCTTATTTATTAACATTAACTGGCTATATTTAAATAAGTCACCTTTTTATGCCAGTTTAGTCCAACATCGATTCTGGTAGTTAACATAAATATGCTAGTCAGCGAGACAAAATCTAGCTAATGATAAATAGTGGTTATTTACATGATATTAATTCTGATGTATTCATTATCAAACTGTGCAGCGTTTGTCATGCATAAGACACGCAACTGTACAGACTGGATAATGTTTTCAGACTTTAAAATGAAAACAATCAGCTCACTGTTTAACTTTTCACTTGAAAACATGCCATTAACTTAATTTCATCAGTTAAAAACTTTTACTTTTGAACATTTTAGTACATTTAAGTAGCAACATTTTCCTTTTCATTTCAATGCATTTTTATCTGGATAATAAAAGACTTTTAATTAAAGACTTTAACACGCAGCCTCTACATTCACTTAAATACAATTTCTCAGTACTTTTGCAAGCCTGATCTTTTTTTAATGCCCATTTTGCTCCAAAATTTCCAATGCAGCTACCAAGGGGGGAGGTGAAGGAATAGTACTAGAAGTGATTCTTCTCAGACACATGAATCCACGCTATGTAACAAGGCAGCTGAACAGACTGGGAGGAATGGGTTAACAGAGTGCAAGCCTTAGAGAAAGCTTAATTCACCTCTGATTAAATCGTTATTAAAATGGCTGAAGTGCGAAATAAGTAAATGTGTGAGAAATGGCTGTAGCCATATAGCTAAACTTAAACAATGTTAGGGGGAAGATGTTTTATCCAGGCCACAACACTACACAGCAAAACGGAATAATTCATCAGAGGCAGTTGCTTTAGAGCTAAAAGACTCAATTAGATGACATTAAGTACAAGGCTAAAGGTTCCTTCAGTTTATACAGTCAAGAAGGACATCTACAGCACATGTTTTTAAAATGGAAAAAGCACTCTTATTCAGAATCGATCTTATTGGGAACTTATTAAGAACTTAAGTAGTAGTGGGGAGATGATTGAAGTGCCGATGTTTCAAATCAGCGTCTTGATTTGAGGTTCACATTCTCATGCCACACGATCACAGTTCAGAATGGGAGGAAGGGTGGCATACACTCTTTCCCCTATCAAAGTATCACTATCAATCAAAGTAACACTAGCAAATCATGGGCGTTTGTGTGCTCATGCATGTGGAAGGGGCGGGCGGCTATTTCTTTCCTCCAAATGTGTTACATTGCCTTGTGATGCAGGTTGAGCAACAGTCCAAACAGATACGGTTAGCTGGTTTCATGTGTCTCGGTGGAAGCATCCGATAGCCCTCAACCTCCTGTTTTGGTAGTGCCATATGATAAGGTAAACCTAATGGGTGGGAACTGGGCAAAACTAAATTAGGGAGAAACTCTGTTCTATAAATTAGACCCTTTTTATGGCAACCATTATGTTAATCTTTATAAATCAAAAATATATTATATAAAAGTATTCCAAAAACAAATCTGCTTTTCTTTTCATGTTTTCAGACTGTAGGACGAGCTCCCCTTGTGGGTCGAGAAGGAATTGCATATGTGGCTAGTTCCACACTTAAACAACAGAATTCTGTACATGAAAGATTAGATTCTCAGTAAATACATTTACATTACATTTATTCACTTAGCAGACACTGTTATCCAAAGTGACTTACAAATGAGAAAAATACAATATAAAATAGTTTGTTACTGTGAAAATAATTCTATCACTCTATCTATTTACCAATTAACCCTTATGCCAAGACTTAATTTCATGTTTTTCTATTTTATTTTTTATAATAGGGAATAATTTGACTGTTTTTGAAGGGTTTTTTAAATGTAAGTTTTCAAAAAAATTTGATAGTGAGGCTCAAACGTGAGTCTCATGTTTCACTGTAGGAATAATAAAATAGAAATGCTGGGGAAACAAGAAACCTTGCGTGTTCAATTAGTCAGTTCATTGCTAAATGAAAGCATTTGTGAAGTGTATTCTCTGTGTATTCAGCAGGATCAAGTGTCGGTGTTGAAGCACTTCAGTGTTTAAAAGAAGTATGTTTCTACAGCTCAGAAGTCACCAACTGCTTTTATCACAGGAGAAACAACACCATAGCTCTGTTTATTTGAGCCCGTTCATTTGTAAAACACCTGACACTGTACTTCCATGTTTGGATAAAACCTATTCACACATGCCAAATGATAAATCAGGCTGGTTCTTCAAATCTGGCCCTGAAGGACCACTGTCCTGCAGAGTTTACTGTCAATCCAATCTCAAACTCACAATTTTTTACAGCAGAATGATACTATAGCAGAGTTATATCTGTGAAAGGTTCATACCTGTTCCCCCACCAGAGATGTCCATCCATCGTCTATGTGAGGGGTCGCGGAGAACCTGAAGTCTATCCCATGGAGCATTGGGCACAAGGTGTACACCCTGGACAGGGTGCCAGTAAATTGTAGGGCGCAATCACATACACCTTCACACACCCATTCATACACTTTGGACAATTTGGACATGCCAATCAACCTACCATGCATGTCTTTGGACCGGGGGAAGGAACCAGAGTACCTGGAGGAAACGCCCGCAGTACGAGGAGAACATACAAACTCACACACAGGGCAGCGGCCGGAATCGAACCACCAGCCCTGGGGGTGTAAGGCGAACGTGCTAATCCACCGTAGGCCCGCCTCCAGAGATATTAACCCGAAAATTAGGGTAATTTTAACAAAACTGCACTTTCTTTATTAATAAAAAAAGAGAAAATTCAAAACTTGATATGTTCTGCATGCACACTATACTTACCTAGGTACCCCCTAAAAATTAAGACTGAGACTGGAACCATTCCCATTATAAATTAACCCTAAATTTGGAACTGTGACCAATCTTGAGCATTAAATTTGGACTTAAGTTCTAAGTCTAAGGCAGGGGTGCTCACACTTTTTTGACTTGCAAGCTACTTTTAACATGACCAGTCAAGGAGATCTACCTACATTAAAAAT
>JAOUWY010000054.1:23042994-23054074 GCA_025728095.1 Prietella phreatophila | reverse complement strand
GCAGCACGGGGAGAACATGCAAACTCCGCACACACATGGCCCCGGCGGGAATCGAACCCCAGACCCTGGAGGTGTGAGGCTAACGTGCTAACCACTAAACCACCGTGATCAGCGTTTCCAAAACTTTATATTTTTGTTTGGCTTACACAAACATTACACACAACTCAGTCTATTTCTGTAGGAACATAGATCAGGGGTGATTATCACTGCTCTACATTAAAAGCTTTAAAAGCAGGAAACAGATTATACTCACCAACTTTCATGGATATTATACAAGTCCTTTTGGAATCAAAGACACGAACATTAGCAGTGCAGCTGCAACACAAATAAAAATACATTTCCATCTTCCCCCAGAGCCTTTTTATATACTAATTAATTGGGTCATGTTTTAAGTAAACTTATCATTATTTTTCTAGGAGGACCTTTTCCAGACCCCTGGCCTGCAAGATGAGTTGCAGAGTATCATTGACTGTTTGGATACCAGTATTCCAGACTCCATTCGTATCCTTGTCCCCAAAATGACGATGTGCTGTATGCTATTTCTTGTAAGATGAAAATGTAGAGGAAATGTTTTCCAAATGTTTAAATGCACTCTTTTTTTTTTTTTTTTGCTTGATAAATAGACAAGCAAATTTTTGTCCTGTAGAAATATCATACTCACTTAATAAATAACACAATCTAGTCTGAACAAGTCATTGTTCAAAATGGCACCTCTTATACAGATATTCCCAGTCCCCTGACTTGAACCCCATAGAAAACCTGTGGGGTGAACTGAAGAGGAGTGTCCACCAGCTTTGTTGTATTATGTCTGTCTGTCTGTCAGATATCAAACCATTGAAAACAAAACACAGGTTTATCATAAAAAAAATCTTTGTAAAATATAGGTGTGCAACAACTATTGGCATCCTTTTTTCCTCCATTCAGAATCTCTCTAGAGCCTTCACATTTCAAGGTCCACGTTGGTGGACTCTCCTCTACAGTTCAGCCCACAGGTTTTCTATGTGTTTCAAGTCAGGGGGTTGGGATGGCCATGGCAGGACCTTGATTTTGTTGTCAGTAAACCATTTTTGTGTTGACTTTGATGTATGTTATGGATCATTTACCTCCGTGGACCAACCATGACCCATTTTAAGCTTTCTGGCAGAGGCAGTCAGGTTTTCAATTCATTTTGTTATTTGATAGACTCCATGATGCCATATATCCTAACAAAATGTCCAGGACCTCAACAGAAAAACAGACCCAACTCATTAGAGTAACCACCATATTTAACCATGGGCATGAGGTACTTTTCCATATGGCTACTTGTGCGCCAAACCCACCGCTGGTCCCATTTGAAGTTCCAGTAGTGTCTGGCAAACTGAAGACGTTTGTTTTTGGATGAGAGTATATAGGCTTTTTTTCACCAACTAGACTTTTTGGCCACTCGGACCATCCACTTCACAGTACGTTGAGACAGTGTAGACACGCGTCCTGTTCCAGGTTTTTTCATAACATTTCCAGTTATCTGGAACTTTATAGCCCTGATGGTGGAAATGGGCATTTTCAATGATTGTGCTATTTGATTATAGCCACTTCCAATTTTGTGAAGCTCAACAACCTTTGGCTGCACATCACAGCTATATTCCTTGGTCTAACCCATTGTTCTGAATGACTAAGGGAATTTGGCCTCTGTGTCCCCTTGTGTGTGTATATATATACACCCCTGTGAAACAGGAAGTCATGGTTGAACAATTTCCTGTTCCTTGTCACCCAGGTGTACTAAAAAAATGTAAATATCTGTGGGAATATACTTCACTTATAGTTTTCTCATATGAATTCATGGGGGTACCAATAATTTTTGCACACCCATATTTAACAAAGATTTTTTATTTTTTTTGATAAACGTGTTGTGTTTGCAATTGTTTGATATCCATGACAGCAGAGTATTTTTGTGAATCTTTTGAGCAAAAGGTTAAACTATAAATACAATTTTTCAATTTTTACAATTTATAACCTGTCCATCCAAAGAGGCTGGGAAAATGCATTGAATTTGTACTGCTTGTGAAGTCTCTTGTGTGGAATGATGGCAAAACAGTTTATAAGCTCTGCACTGCTAAAATTTTACACCGCATGCTGTGCCAGAGCAGAAGCAGTATGTATTTTTTTCCAGTGTGCATGTTAACCAATGAGTGCTTTTACACCATACACAGCAGCAGAGCAAGCTGGATTTTTGGCATCGTGTCTATATTTCTTTTTGGCTGAGCTGCTCGAGCAGCATTTGAATTAAAGCGGCAGTACACTGTTGAAAGATTTAAGTTGGGATGAGTTGACCAAAAAAGGATATATTGTACAGAAAAATTTATTTCTAAAGTAGTATATTCCATATCCAGTTAATGCTAATATATAAAAACGGTTTATATTCTATATTACCAGTTTGGTGTTCAGTGATTGAAATGCTTTTGTTTGTGTCGAGTGAATGTGAGACTAACAGGAGGTTTTTTAGATTTCAGTCAATTACTTAATCTCTGTTATGAGACTGTGCAACAACTTGTTGAAATGGAGAGAATAAAGTTTATATTCGTATTTCTTTCAGTATTGTGGAATTAATTATTGCTACTTTAAAAGAAGGCATAAAAGGCAGAACTATCGGCCGAGAAATTTAGTATCGGTGCATCTCTAATTGTAATGTGAAGGTGAGATATGGACTCATCGTCATTATTCTTCTAAGTGTCAGCTGATGGTTAACTTTCTCTTTGGTAGCTACAGCCAGTGCAAAGCATGCAATTACACATCCATCTGATATACATATTTGTTGTGTATTTGGATTCCAGTATATTTCAAGTATTATAAATAGTCAGATGATGCTTGCGGTTATCGAATTGCCCAGGGTGTAAAAGTGCTCTGCTTAAACTGTTCTCTCCCACAGGATTTAATCTGCACTCTAACCTGGCTGCTTTTGTGGTATTTTTCTTTCTTTATTTTTTGACTGAGATCCCTGAAGCTCTTTTTGTCCTTTTTATAGTGACTCAAACTTCAAGGAAACACAGTACACCCTCTGTTTTGCTCGCTTTCCTTGTCTTTACTGCTTTATTTTCTCCTGCAGTCCATCACTGTGCACTGCCACGGTGGATCTCTCAGTCCAATTTGTCCTGCATTCTTCAGTTTTGCTAAATGTCACCATGGTTTTCCACAAATTGCCAGTCTGCTGTGTGTGTGTGTGTGTGTGTGTGTGTGTGCGCGCGTGGGTTTTCAGTTTGTATTTGCACCCTAACTGTGTGTCTCAGCTGGCAGCAACCATTCAGTCGCCGAAGCACTGCTGATCTTCTTGGAGGCTCTGCCTGAGCCTGTGGTGTGTTATGAACTCTATCAACGCTGTCTCGAATGCTCACATGACACGCGTCTCTGTAAACAGGTACCCAGACACTCTAGAGGAAGAGCTTTGAAATACATATTTGAAATGAACCTAATTGACTGTAGTCCATGATGGTCAAAACAATACTGATTTATTTATTATGAGCCACTTATGACAAATCATTGTTCAGTTTTTAAACAGCTGAATTAGCAGCAAATTGGCAGTCGTTAATGATATTGCACTATATGCATGACGGCCTGGGAAACCCATTCTAATGGACGTTTTATGTTGTATGAAGTTCTGAACGCTGTGGAAATGTGTTTCTCAACCAGAAATAAGGTTATAGCATTTTAAAGTCTGTATTCTACCAGAAGCCAAAAACGGGTAGAAATTGCTTATAAAGATTCCATTCTGACTCCGCTGAGAGACACCACCGCACTTGGTCTCTAAAATCAACTATTATTTATTTGTTTAAATTGAATTGAGTATGTAATAAATAAAATATATACATAAGAAATATTACCAGTATTCTAAAGGCTTTATTTATAGCCTACAGCTGTCTGACCCTTCCAGCAGTCATTTCATGTTTATTATTATTATTATTATTATTATTATTAATAATAATAATAATAATAATAATATCCTTCAGTGAACTTTAAAAAAACAAAGACAAATAACCTTTACAGGTTATAGAATTCATTATGTTTACATTATAAAGTATATTTAGACTCCTCAATAACTGGAACTGAACTGTGTGTGTGTTCATGGAGAATTTGACAGCTGATATTTTGTTAGTCTGGGCTAGTTTGACAACTGAATCAACTGCAGATTACAACTTGATTACATCATGGCATCCCCTGTGTGAGAAAAGCACACACAGCTAGATAGCTATTAAAACACCTTTAAGCAGACTGACCATTTTGCAGCCATGTTTATTGCAGGCGAAAAGACAGAGGCAAGGTTTTGTCTCGAAACATTTATCGTTTCTTAAAGTACGGTTATCCAAGTGTGAAAACCTCAGTTTGAGTCAAAACCTGCTTTGTCATTTTTGACTTTTGGCCAGAATTCAACCACAGAGATATCTGACAAGTTTTTCCAGATTGCCAAACACGTGTGATGATGATAGTTTCTCTACTTCTTTGTGCTTGCCAAGTGAGGGAGTCGTAGATCTTGTATAGAGAATTAGGCAGTTAGCTGTCCTCTAAGCTCCTCTTAAGATGAAAAATGGGAAGCAGCTTAAAAAATTAATGGATGTACAATGTAAATAAATCTTCTGTATATGTACAAATGATTATAATTGCAATCACAAGCAACTTAGTATTGACTGTATAGATATCGCCTCAGATTAGGTATGGTTATAGAGTTGGAAAAGGGATATTTGGATTATATATTAAACATGTGCATTGACTTGATTCTCTTACTGTTTAAAAATGAAATAGAATAAAATAAAACTAATTGGCTAATCTCCCCTTTTTTTTGGTGGTGTTTGTTTTTCAGTTAATATCACAGCTCCCCAGAGCACACCGCAACGTGTTCCGTTACCTAATGGCCTTCCTGAAGGAGCTGCTGAAGCATGCAATCGACAACAACCTCACTGCCAACCTCATCGGTCAGTCAGTAATTCGCCCATCTGTGTATCCACACTAACTATTCAAAAATGTTTTTCATCTTCATTTCTGTTTTTCATTCTTCATTTCTTCTTCCAGCTACCCTCTTTGCAAGCCTTCTCATCAGGCCTCCACCAAAACTTTCAAGCAGACAGACCTCAAACGATAGGCAGAGGGCCAATGATTTCATCTTAGGCTTCCTAATGGGCAGTGATGAAGACTGAGGAGTTCCACAGAGATCATGGATCATAAACGCTCATCCAGGTGCAGGTGGTGCCCTAGTGATAGCAGAGAGTTTAAATGCGTGTGTGTGTGTGCGCGATCCTGTATGCGAATTATCAGATGTTGGGCCGTCCCTGCACTATCATACCTATTTGGACTAATGGCAGCATCTTTTTTGCACAAATGCTGCGATCGGCTTTAGTATTTTTTTATTTTTTTTTATTAGAGCATTCTCCATTGTTAAATGAAGCAGCTTCAGGTCGAACAGGTGTCGCTCTGAGAGTTCCGTATTATTTGGCCTCAAGGCCTTTATGAGGATTTATATATAAACCCTTTTTTTTTTTTTTTTTTTGTATGTAGATGTTTCAATTTTATGCCAAAACCAAAAACTGTTATGTGTGTGTGTGTGTGTTACATGCATCAGAAGAGAGCTTGTACACTAAAATACAAATAGTAAGGAAACTTTTGACGGATTTCAACAGTGTTGAGGCACCTTTAATTTTTTTGCTCCAATCCAGCTATCAATGGACTGTGTGAGATTACCATGTAACTAGTGAGAGACTAGTTCCTCTCAGTTATTAGTGGGTGAGGTTATTTTATTCTTGAAAGGTGACTTTGACACTCGTATGCCTTTTGAAGCAAGGCTTTCTGTGGCAGTGAACCTGAGTCACAGTGGTGTTTATCCGTTGTAGTGTAAACATTTATTTATATATTAGATGTTCTTTTGCTATATCTGTCGTTTTCTCTGGGGATTTCTCAAAGCTCAGTCAGATTCCCTCTTCAGTCATGTACATGGGAATTTTGTTTTAGACCCATCTGTCCCGATTCATCATGTTGAACTGTCAGTGCCGTTTTAATGCTGTATCTCAGCATTTTCTGGACAGTGCTGCTAAAGTGCTATTAAACATTGTGATAGTGAGCCTGGATCTTCACACTGTGGTTCAGCAGAACACTACACTCCAGAGTGCTGTGGTGTATAGCTGTTTGACAAATGTCCCGCATGCTTCTGATGCTATATTCGAAATCCAGCTATGAGCTTTCTGGTTTTCAAAGTCATGTCAGCTTGATGTCCTACCTGATGTAATTATGTACTCTTGTTAATTAATGGGTGTTTTCTGTGTTGTCTTCACTTTTAACACTGGTGCAAAATGTCTCTGCTTTTCTTCTGTTGCTACTGTGTGTGCAGTAACCTAAACCATGCATGACAATTGTTACTGCATAACAATCATTAGGTGGAAGTTTTCTTTTGTGCCCTAAATAGAAACATACACACCATAATAGCTTTCAGGGGCTTGATCATTTACATATACTGTAGTTATAGTTCACGAATCCATATAAGCTACTTCTATCTTTATCAAGGCCTTTTTCTGTATTTCAGTCCATACTAAAAACCTGCGTTTAGGTTTGTCATGAAATATTGTTTACAAATGTAGCTCCTAATCATGCATACTGTTAATTTCCTAACCAGAGGTTTACTGAATCGTTGCATAATTATGTTTTAAAGATGAAGAGGTAATTAGGAGAACTATGACTTGTATATACACACTTTGTGTAGTTTGGCTAATCATTGTTTTTGTCCTGTGCGGTCACATTTACGGATTACAGGTCAGAATTTATGTAACATTGCGAAGTCCGAGTATTCTGCCATTTCACATTAGTAGAAACCAACTTGAATAGTTAAACCTGTTCTCCCAGAAGTTAACATACAAGACACTTGTGGTATGCCAGCTATGTTAAGAACAGGAAACTCGGCGTTGAAAATATATCACTCATATTTTTAGAGGTGAAACGTTCTTTTCACCCTACATGTTTCCACGGCTCCAATTTCCCTGAAGTCTAAAATGAACTTACTATAAAAGTCGAGTATCAGCTACTGTTGTCTTCAAAGGCTCTTATCATTTAACTGTAAAAATAAGCATGGCCGAATGCAACTAGATTATCTGCTCTCACATTCAGCTACTTCAGACACAGACATGCTGATCTCTGCTATCTGACCAATTATCCATGTCTGGCATTTTTATAAAAATGTGTCTGTGGATAGATTTAGTCACCCACAACACTAGGACTCTTCTTTTGTAACTTCCTCTAAAAACAGCAGTCATATGTAGATTCCTGAGAAGGGCCCAGCACTCAGCTTCTGCTTTCCCTCAGATTTGCCAGTGCATTGATGTCTCGGGAAAGAGAAACTCTTGTGCTCAGTGATCTGAGATTTTAGATGAAAAGTTCATTAGATGGAAGGCTGCTTGCTTCTATGATGTCTCCATTCGTCTTCAGCAAGCTCCCTGGGAAAATATAATTGGAGGTGTACTGCCTTGTATTGTCCCTTGTCTTGCATTCTATTTCTGTTTTCAAGCGTTGGGTTCTGCACTGGTTTGTCTTGTAATTTTGGTACATATGCAACTGAACACTTGCACATCCTTCAGTTTTCTCCTCTTTTTTTGGTACTTTTAACTTATTTAATGGAAATAAAATACTGAAACTTAACATTGTGGTTGCTGAAATCATTTGAATTCATGCCCATTGTTGTTATCTGTTTGCTGAGGAACGAGGATTACACTTTTCATTTAAGTTGCTAGCAAAGTATAGCGTTAGGTTATGAATTTGAGCTTCAATCCGATGCTCTCCTGTGCTTTTGTTTTGCGTTTAATCATTAATGTATATAAACATACCTTATGTATCATATGTGTAGCTTCATATTGTATGTGTATCAGGTACGATGTCTGGAAGAAGAGAATGAGTGTTTGGAGGCTCAGATTATTGTGATGGAAGAGAAATTAGCAGCCAAACCAATCCCCTCTAAGATCCAACAGTCTCGACTGCCCTTCAGACTTCAGCCTGGAGGCTGTGGTTGAGAGACCATGCAGAGAGAAGGTGTTTAAACTTGCCAACACTAGACATACCAAATATTTGTCATTTATACATCGGATCAGTGGATATTCATGGTTTATGTACATAGCGCATGGGCCAGTAATGCAGCAAACATAATATTGACTTCATAGACAACTAAAATATTGTCACTACCTGTATATTTACCTTCAGATGTAGGCTACTTCAGTAGCATTTTAGGAAGCATTCACATGGTCATGAAACTAGGATATGTATATTTGTCCTTCACTGAAGTAGAAAATGCAGTCAGGCAGCATCATTTATCGAAACACGTCAAGCTAATTCATTTCAAAACTATGCCTTATATGGTACTCTCTTCTCTATTACAGATGGCAATGGAGTTCAACATTATTGCCATGGCCAGATTGTTTCTCCTATGTGAAACATTTAGCTTCTGATACCATTTCTATAGTTAGTTTGTGAGAGAACCCTCATGTGTGTGTGACATTCTCAACCAAGCACTGTATAAAGCCTCCAGGCTGAAGCAGTAGCCACCAATTTGCCCAACTGTTGTGTAGCTTCGGTGCAGCCATGGCCATGCTGAGAGTGTCCTCGTATCGCAGACTGTTTGAGGAGCAGCACCAGAGTGCAGCTACATGGCTCAGCCAGCGCTGTGGAACCCAGATCCTCCCCTCTTCTGCCAGGTCAGACTGATATGCCAGTTCTTTGGCATTGTGGCATTTATTTTCAAGAGGAAAAGAAAGGTGGCTTCAGTGATTAAAGTTATATAAGTGTTCTTCATATTATATAAAGCAGGTTTATTGTTTTTTTTTTTGTTATAGTGGTGGAAATCACAACCCACCATTACCAAAATTGTTATATTTATTGTTGAATTCTTGTTACTGGTCATTCAAATGGAAAAGGTTTAATCCTGACCTCTGTGACTGTAATAAATACATTTTAAATAATGTTCATGAAATTAATTTATTCAGAGCGGGTCCCTGGACACGAGAACATGCTTAAGAACACTTTGAAAAATGTTTAGTCACTTACAGTCAAAAGGGTTTTAGTGATGTCAATTTATTTGCATTATTGCTTTAGAACTCGGGGAAGCTCTCTTGGTGTGTCTCGTTCCATTATTTTGCCCGGTGCTAAGAATAGTGAAACTTCAGTGTTTTTAGCAGTCCAGTTTCACTTCATCCACTCACTAGAATCGAGACGAATGTTTAGTGCCATGTGTGGTATTTTCGGAGTCATGAAATTATGACCTCATCCGTTTGACTGATGAGCATTCTTCACATTAGTCATGTCAGATGACTTTCACATTGAAGCCATTTCCTTGCATGCGCTTTTTTGTTTGCCTGTGGTTTTAAGTCAAACGTCATGAGAAAGACATGTCTGTTTGCTAGGATCGCCTCTCCTGAACCTGACTTCGCTGCAGCTCGAGCTTTAAACAGGGAGGGTCTGATGCGTTTCTCCCAGGAGCGCTCCATAATCGCCACCCTCAATGATCGCCTGGTGGTTCTTATCGACATGGTGAGACTGGGAGAGGTGGCACTTTGTGACCGGGTGCAGAATAACTGGGCACATGTTAAATGCTTTACACGTAGCACAACCTCCTTAGTCTTCTATTTGACACAAAAAGCTTCTTATGAATTTGTGAAAGTAATATCTTCTTTCTAGTCGACCCAGTTAACCTATTCCCATACCATTACTTTGATACTACTGATTACTGTGATTGATTACTGAAGGAATTGATTAACCTTGGTCTCTGTCCACATTTTTCATATCACTATGGCAGAACAAGTGTTGAAAATTTGTAGCTTCATATTGTATGTGTATCAGGTACGATGTCTGGAAGAAGAGAATGAGTCTTTGGAGGCTCAGATTATTGAGATGGAAGAGAAATTGGCTGCCAAACCAATCCCCTCAAACGCTGTCAGTCTCGACTGCCCTTCAGACTTCAGCCTGGAAGCCATAACTGAAAGACTGCGCAGAGAGAAGGTGTTTAATCATACCAGCACTGGACATTCCGAATATTTGTCATTTACACGTCATATTAGTGGACATTCAGAGATTATGTACAGTAATACAGCACACAATATTGCCTTTATAAACAATTCAAATATTGTCACTAGCTTTGCATCACATTCAGCTACTTTAATAGCATTTTGGGAATCATTCACATAGTCAGAAATCTAGCATGTGTATATTTGATGTAATAAATGGGATGAGGCAACATCATTTAAAGAAACACACTAAGCTAATTAATATTAAAGCTAGGCCTTATTTGGTATGCTCTTCTCCATTTTCCCCAGGATGAGATTTTGTGTCACAAAGAGGAGCTGACCAAAGACCTGCATCGTATAAAAATAAAGTATGATGAGGCCGTGGAGCAACGGACTCGCCTACAACTGGAGTGCAGGGATGTTGCCATGGTAATGCCATAAAGGTCTATGGAGCTGAACAGGGCCCTTGCCATTATCTTTTCTTCATTTCTTCTCCTTTTAAACAAAACTGTAACTGCACTAGCCTTTGCTTTGTTATAGGTACAGCACACAAATGCTAACTTCCTGCGGGGATAACAAAAAAAAATAGAGCATGAACCAAGACATGAACACATCACAAATATTTCAATATCAAGATACTTCATGTGTGTCAGGGTGGTTTCCTCACAATTTGTACAATTTTTACTTTTTTTTTTATTTAATTTTTGAATTAAGTGAATTCGTATCGGGTCATGATTCATCTCTTCCAGAACCATGTCACTGTTTTATTATGCATTTATAGTAGCTAACCCAAATGTACAGTTCAGACCAGTCATGCAAAATATAATATAATGTAGAAATCTAAACAAATGTAGTATCTAATCATCTGTAGATCAGTTATTGGATGTCAGTCCAGCTTGTGGGAACAGCTTAAACAGGCCGTCTGTGATGCTGTGTTAAATTTTCCAGTAGATGGCAGCCTCTACATCCAGATGAGTATGTGATGACATCGCCCTGCCTCTGTGAAGAGAATAACTCTGTGTGTGTGTGTGTGTGTGTGTGTGTGTGTGTGTGTGTGTGTGTGTGTGTGTGTGTGTGTGTGTGTG
>JAOUWY010000054.1:22833331-22843823 GCA_025728095.1 Prietella phreatophila | reverse complement strand
AGGAGAGTGATGTAGCCAAATCAGGGAAGGTGATTATTGGGGGGGCATCCCATGACCCTGTGTAGGATAAGCGGTACAGAAAATAGATGGATGATTGGATGATGGGTGAGAGAAAATGATCTGTTGTGTTAGATGTTATACCACAGATCATTTTCTATAAGAGCATGGCTCTGACAGTACAGGGTGTCCTAAAATTCTCCATTCAAAAGGGGAAATTAACACTTTTTAGCAAAAAGTCTTTTTCAGTATTTTTTTTTTTCAGATAGACTTTAAGAATGCCTTTGACAAAGGAAGAATGTTTTGAAATCATTCTCATGGCTGGATCAGGAAGCTGTCACAAGGTTGAGATGGACTTTAACAGGAAGCACATCCTACACAACACAGTTACCAAACTCGTCAGCAAATTCAAAAAGACTGGAAGTGTTGCGGACCAACCCGAGAAGTGGACGTCCACCAATATCCACTGACGAAGGCACAACCAACATGGTGCTGGCAGACATAGTCGCCCATGTATGGAGACTTTTGGGACACCCTATAGTTCCGACTGCAAGACAAACAAGGATGGGTTCCCTTCTGAGTCTCAAGGTTTCATCCTCATATCATCTTAGGGAGTTTTTTCTTGTCACCATCGCCTCTGGGGTGCTCATTAGGGATAAATACATACATTTCAAATCTATATCTTGAATGTATACATTTCTGTAAAGCTGTTTTGGGACAATGTCCGTTGTTAAAAGTGCTATAAAAATTTACTGAATTTAATCGAAATACAGGTATACTATATTAATACGCTCGTTCTTATACGTCACAGATTCCAAACTCCTGTTCCTGCACATTTTCGTATCTTCCCTTGTCTGATATAGCCACTTCAAATAAATCAAGTGAGTAGTTGAATCGGGTGTGTTGGGAGCAGGGTTAATACCAAAATGTGCAGGACAGTGGGTACTCCATGGCCAGGGTTGAGAAAACTCGTTGTTTCTGTAGTAAAAATTTACACGGGGACCTATATGGCAGACTCGCCATATAATCTAAGACCAGTAATAAATAGAAAACATGTTCTTTAACGAAGAAATACATCTCATAATTGCTATAGCTTTCAGTAAGGAGACGTTTATTTAATGTTGATGGAGTCTCAGGTGTCCGTGCTTCATTTTGTTGAGCAAGTTTTACCCCATGGGAGAGTCTTCAGAACCTAGGACTCGGCACTTTCTATTTTCTCCGTTACAAGCTTCAGGTAACTTTAAAGAGATAAAAAAAAAGAGAGAGAGAGAGAGAACCTGGAGGGAACAACTGTTTAATAGCTGCTATAAAATAAGTGATAACAGAAAATAACTTGTATAATCTTGCAGATATTCTACAATATTAAATGTTATTACAAATTGTTAAAAATGTATGATGTGTTGTGAATTTACACTTACTGTGGCTTAATAGTAACAAAACACTTTAGGGAATTATATTATTGGAGAATAATCAACCTCCCCATTATTATTTTCTTATAACGGCACATCCCGTTATGTTTAATTCCTTGCTTCTGTAGTGATTAGGCCTGAGCACTCATCATGCCAGTGGTTGTTATACAGCCATATGCTGAAAATTATTCATGCATAAAAGCACATTAGTAGGTTCATCAGATGATTTCTAATGAAGCCAGGAGAAAATGTGTCATTATTATCTTGGATTAGGCAAATGTAACTTTGCATAAACTACTTTGTGCAGCATCATAATCATCACATTGTTACTTATCAACCTCTTTTCAGAATGTTTTGTTGCATTTGTTTTTCTGTATCCCACTCCGTCTTGTTTCGAAAAGCAGTATGTCTGGTGTTTGCTCTTCTATTTCTTATCCTATTTCTGAAAAATATTTTTTGTTGTTGTATTTATTGGTTTGTTTTGTCTTTCGATAATGGCAAAGTTCACATTGTTACACCATCTAGTTTGAAAAAAAGAAAAAAATAATAAATAGTTCAGCTTCACTCAGGCATGCAGTCTGAGGAAATATGGTCAGCCTGGGTGTAATCTTTATCTTATTATATTTTTTAAACCATCATTATTGATAGCATTTTAACAATGGTCAGAAGTGTGAATGTATTTTATTTCTCTGCATATTATCAGTTTTCAGTGCACACTGCTTAGTCACAAGATACAGCTCATCAGCTACTACAGCCTTAATCATTTGATCCAAATGGTTAAAGTATTCTTGGATATTTAAAAATAAAACAGACCAAAAAAAGTGTGTTATGGTGTTTAAATAGCTTCATAAACAGTTTTATGCCACATGGAAACGTACATGGGCAAAAAATAACCAACAATCACGTTACAGGGTTGAATGCAGTTCAGCAGGGTTTAAAATGATAACAGAGTTGAATGGGTGGTGTGTGGGGGTGGGGGTGATCATTTTCATTTTAGTCTTACAGGACATTTCTTCCTTTCTGGCAGAAAAATGGCCTACAGAGTGTTATGTTCAACGTTTGATAAGTAGCAAACCTTCACCACATGAGGTCCACATCCCTCTGTCTCATGGGGACATTTTCAGGAATGTCTGCCCTTTTTTCTAATCAGTTCAAGAAAAAAATACTTCATATATCTGCATTTCATATGACAGATATATTCTAACTTTCAAGAAATTATATTTTCCACCTACCCACTGATTATTATCTTGCTTTAATGTCTGAAAAATTGTGATTTTTGTTCAGCCTCGTCGCAGCATGTTTGTAACTCATACTATATACTATGATCTGGCTAGATAACTGGTATACCATATGGCATTAAATTGCACATTTTCTGGAGAAATATTCAGGAATGTCCTTTTTTTAAAAATATAATAATATTCTATCCATGTGATGAATCCAGATGTTATATGCACAACTAAATAAATGGCAGTTTAAAGGTTTTAAAAAAATCTTCATTTTAAAATTCAATAAAATAAAAGGTTTTAAATAATCCACACTTTAATTAACCAGGGCAAATGTAATGGTGATCAAAAGGGACATGGCAAAATGCTGATATTTCCATGAAACACAAATTTTTACATTTATTTTGTATAAAATCTTTTGGATTACATAGTAAAACATGTGAATGTATTTATTCATTTGGGTAAGTTATACTTTAGTGATTTCTTTTTCTTATTAGTAATATTCGGGGGGCATAAAAGACACCAAATTAGAAGAGTGGCCCAATGAGTGCCTGGTAAAAAAGGCCTAAGAGAGTTATTCTGGATTTAAATTCTGCATGAATCATGGCAATGGATTTGTCAGGAAATAATACGGCCATCATAATACCCTATATGGCCAAAAACGTGGTGGACAGCTGACCATCACACACATATGTGTATATTTGCCAAACTGTTGCCACAAAGGTGGTAGCACACTATACACACTTGTATAGGATGTCTTTGTACACTGTAGCTTTACAATTTCCATTCAATGGTACTAAGGAGCCCAAAACCTGTTCCAGAATAACAATGTACAAAGCAAAATCCATAAAGATATGGTTTGCTCAATGTGGTGGCTCAGTGATTAAAGTGCTGGGTTACTGATCAGAAGGTCAGGAGTTCAAGCCACAGCATCGCCAAGCTACCACTGTTGGGCCCCTGAGCAAGGCCCTTAACCCTATGTGCTCCAGGTTCGCTGTTTCATGGCTTACCCTGCACTCTGACCCCGACTTCCTAACATGCTGGGATATGTGAATTTCACTCTGCTGTAATGTATCTGTGAAAAATAAAGGCTTCTTCTTCTATTCGCTAAGATTGGAGTGGACGAACTCGAGCGCTCTGCACCGAGCCCTAACCTCAACCACACTGAACACCTTTGGGATCATTTGTAATGCTG
Source organism: Prietella phreatophila (assembly GCA_025728095.1). Taxonomy (NCBI): domain Eukaryota; kingdom Metazoa; phylum Chordata; class Actinopteri; order Siluriformes; family Ictaluridae; genus Prietella; species Prietella phreatophila. The sequence goes on along the minus strand of JAOUWY010000054.1, from coordinate 22,839,999 downwards.
ACTCCTCACTTGATATCAGTGCCTGACCTCACTAATGCTCTAGTGGCTGAATGAGCAAATCTCCACAGCCACATCTAGTGGACATCCTTGCCAGAAGACTGGAGCTTATTATAACAGCAACATGAGTGTTAAGGTCAGGTGTCCATAAACCTTTGGCCGTATAGTGTATCTGTGGTTGTGTAGAACCGGAATGTATTCTGCTTTATTGCTTTTTGTTCTGTTAGTGGATATTCACATTTAATCAGGACCCATTCAACAACATAATCTTGTGTCTATAAACCTTCATGTATCAGCCAATCTGATGTTTTATCATTCATGTTTTATCATTATTATCACGTATAAAACACCTATCCGACCTGACGTATGGAAATAGCTTATGCACGCATACTGCGACTCAGTTTTTTTCTTTTTCCATATATCATGCTTACCAGTAGATGGCAGCAGCGCTGTACGTTTACTGTTCAACTTCCGGTTATGTTGGAAGTTTTAGTTGTTCTCATCTTTTCTTCTTCTTATTATTATTATTTTTAAACTACATAAGAATATATTATACATCCAAATGTTGAACTTGTTGTCCAATTTGTTTAGTAAACTCGGCTCTCTAGTTTTTTCGGCTTGTATGAATACCTTTTGTAGTGCAAAGCCCATGCTAGCTGGTGACGTCACTAGTGAGTTGTCATCCCTTTGCCCACATCCGGTTGCACTGGATCACGGAATTAAAGCCACTTAATTACAGCAGTTGGAACGGTTACTGATTATGACAAGTCAATAAACTGTATCAAGCACAAAAACCCTCAAGAAATCATTCAGATGTGCGTTTAGCTTTCAAGCTAAACTGGGCGGCAACTTCAACAAGGGAGAGGTAACTTGTGTACATTCTTTCTTTTATTTAAATATAACAATTGCTGATTGTAGCAGCTGTGTTGCTAGCTTGTACTGTAACTCAGCCCACTTCTGTAGTCAGAAGCTACCGTTCGGATATTTGTAGCTGTATACACATTACTTGCCAAGTATTCTGGTGACTTCGTGTTTGTATGAGCTAGCTGTGAGCTACAGTACATATCCTGAAAGTGCACACGATATAAAGTGCTCCAGACATACACGAATTCCTTCTCGAGGCGATGCGGAAATGCTGAATTTGATCTCCGCGTGCATCGAAGTTGTTTTTAAAGTGATGCCTGATACTGTTCTGCACCAACCCTTCTGTCTTTTGTGTCTGCAGTACCATCTGACAACATGTCTGAAGGCAGTTCGTTTTTCAGGGGCTTGTTCCTAGGAGGAGTTTTCTGTTTGGTGTTGTCACTGTTTGGAACCTTTAGACCAACAATTCCCCATCCTGCAGAAGAACACCACGACCACGACCACGACCACCACCATCTCAAACCCCACAGCAAAGAGGATATGCAAAAGTTAAGTAAGATTCAGATGTCTGACCTCACAAAGCTGGTGCGAGTGTATTGCGTCATTATGGTGACACCCAAGAGCTTGTTGCACTGGGTCGCTACCAACAACACTTGGAGCAAACACTGTGATAAGTCCGTTTTCTACAGCTCTGAATCGTCCAAAGTAATGGAGGCCGTTGATCAGCAGGAAAAGGACGAGTGGATTAGGCTGCGTAAAGCAATCGTGCATGCATACGAGCATGCAGATGGCCTCCGCTGGTTCTACATTGCCCGACCTACAACCTTCACCATCATTGAGAACCTTAAATATCTGGTTCTAGTTAAAGATCCCAATCAGCCCTTTTACATTGGCCATGTGGAAAAGTCTGGTGAGCTGGAGTATGTGGAGTACAGCAGTGGCATTGTGCTTAGCTATGAGGCTGTGAAAAGACTCATTAGCATGTTTGATGATGAGGACAGGTGCCCTGAGCAAGGCTATAGCTTGTGGAAGCTGAGCGAAGAGAAGCAGCTTGCTATATGCCTGAAGTTCAGCGGAGTGTTCGCTGAAAATGGAGAAGATGGTCATGGCAAAGGGCTCTTTAACAAAAAGGGTGTGAACGAGCTCATTTCTGAAAGCATAACCCAGAACCCTGACGATGTCGTGGAGGCGTGTTGCTCTGACATGGCCATCACATACAATGGCATGTCCCCCAGCCAGATGCAGGTCATGATGTACGGAGTTTACAGGCTGAGGGCATATGGACACAACTTTCATGACTCTTTAATGTTTTTACCTCCAAAGAACTCGGATAATGACTAATCACGAACACTGACGCTACTTCTCTACCAAAAATGTTGTATAATGGACAGTGCTAAAGCGCACATTGCGACAGGATCAATGGATCGATCAATCCACGTAAACTGTTCGTTAAAAGAAATGTGGTAAAGGAATTTTTGTCGCTAAAGTTTAATAATGCTCTTTGTTAGCGTTATTCAACTTTATTGGCTCCAAGTCACGTTTCAACTTCGCTCGATGAAATGTTTCTTCTTTTCCTCTTTGACTAATTGTGGGGGACTTTTTTTTTAAATCCAGTGCTTATGCTCTGTACACACTGCAACCCTGACCAGGATGAAGCAGTTACTGAAGATGAATGAATATTTTTAAAAGTATTTTTATAGCTAGGGGTAGGAAATGAATCTGCCAACATGATCAGAAACCCAAAGACACATTAAATCATATCTTGGGCTATACTTGGGCACCTAGAAATAATCTTTATAATTGCGTTATTTCTAAATTGTTTACATTAGTCTTGTACAGTAAATAATGGTGAGTGAATGAATGAGGTATTAATGAAATACTATTGTCTTAATGAAGTACTATGTACGGCAGTGATTAACTTGATTTCATTGTTCCTGCACTTGGTTACATCCATAGGACCATCAGAAATCGTTTTACGTTTTTAAAAGATCAAATGCTGTTTTAGCAGTGCTGAACTAGCGCTGTAATGAAGGATGATACTTTGTTATTGTGTTTAAAGCTATGTTTTCATGTGAATATATTTTGGCAGAGGTTAATTCTATATATGTGGGTGAAGAGATTTCATGGGGCATTGGTTTCTTTTCATTGGATTCTACTGGATTCATTTGATCATTGGTTTCTGATTACCAGTGAAAACTGTTAACGCTGTGTTTGTTGGGGTATTGGAATATGATTCAAATAAAGCTCAAATTCTCATTATTATTTTACAAAAATCTTAAATGTTTTGGAAGCTGTTCGGTTATATTTTAGGGATATAAATAATTTGGAAGGCAGATTGCAGATAGGATCCTATAACTGAGCAGCACTTGTGAAGTATTTTTGTCTTAAAATATGGTAAGAAAATTTCATCAGTAATGAATGCTACCTGAAGGAGTTTAATACATAACTTGATGATTATTTGTAAATCATTAGTACATCTTAAAACATTAAAGAATTATTGCAAGGTAATATTTAGTATGGAGATTTACTAAACACGGGACATTTCTTTATGGCCCAGTCTAACAAACTTTAAAGTTGCCACTTTACAATATAAAAAGCATTGACCGTGTTATCACCTACAATACAGGTGTATAATTACTGTTCATGAAGTCTAAGGGACTCCTATAGGACTGCCACTGCCCAGATGTTATTAGGGTAGTGTTTCATTCTCAGACCCCACTGACAATGACTTAGTGGCATGTGTACGAGTGTACACTATATGTCCACAAGTCTGCGGACACGTGACCATCACACCTGTATGTGATTCTTCTTCAAACTGTTGCCACAAAGTTGGAAGCACAAGATTATCCAGAATTATCTAATGCTGTAACCTTATTTCCCTTCACTGGAACTAAGAGGCCTAAACCTGTTCCAGCATGACAATCCCCCTGTGCTTAAAGCGAGGTCAATGAAGACATGATTTCCTAAGGTTGGTGTGGAGGACTCGAGTGGGCTGCACAGAGCCCTGACCTCAACCCCACTGAACACCTTTGGGATGAACTGGAACACTTGACTGTGCTCCAGGCCTCCTCATCCCACATCACTGCCTGACCTCACTAATGCTCTTATGGCTAAATCAGAAAATTCCCATAGCCACAATGAAAAATTTAATGCAAAGCCTTCCCTGAAGAGTGGAGGTTATTATAACAGCAAAAGGGGACTAAATCTGGAATGGTAAATGGTCTTCACTTATATAGTGCTATTTAACCTTAGCAGTTCTACAAAGCACTTTACACCGTTTCTCATTCACACACAAGGAGCTAGCCTGTCATCAGGAGCAACTTGGGGTTCAGTGTCTTGCCCAAGGACACTTCAGCAGGTGGAGGCATCTGGGCCGGGAATCGAACTGCCAACCCTGCAATTAGTGGACCCGCTCCAACCCGCTCTATCACCTGAGCTGCAGCTGCCCCTATGGGATGTTCAAAATGTACATATGGGTGTGATGGTCCAGTGTCCACATATTTTTGACCATGCAGTGTATCAATTGGACCAATAAGTAAAAAACCAAAAATTATCTGATCTGATCACGGTTCTGTGGTCAGAAACTGGCCATGATAATGGTTAGTAAGAAGATTCACACACTGTGAAAGGAAAAAGTCTGGCTATACTCACGTCTTATTCAACCAATTTAGGAACAATTTTATTAACTTTCTAATAAAGTGGGCAGTAAAACATCTGCACTTGATACACACTTAATCCTGTGCCACTGTCACAGCTGTGCTGATAATGAAACCTAACAATATTTGGTCAACAGAGTACGTGTATTTGACAAAAGGCCGATGAATGTAGATACAAAAAGGTCTACCTGATAATCTGGCAACTTTATAGTGCAGGGTTTGTTTTAATTCTGAGTTACAATTATGGCTAATAAATATTTTTTTTTGCATTCCCTTAGGGGTGGTCAGTCTTATCCGGAAAGGGCCGGTGTATGTGTAGGTTTTCATTCCAACCAATCAGGAGGCACACCTGATTCCACCTGTTTAATCAGTTGATTAATCTGCTTGTTTGGAATGAAAACCTGCACCCACACCGGCCCTTTCCGGATAAGACTGCCCACCCCTGCCTTATGCAGTTGAAAGTACTTTTGTGCATCTAATATTAACTACGTACTAAATATGATGAATGAAGTATATTGTGTTAAAGAGTAGCATCCCAAAAAGACAGTGTACTAGGTACAGTTTGCTGAGCTATGTGGAAGTAAGACAATCTGGGGTGATTTACAAGCTCTTTTCACCTTGGAACACTGGGTTTCAGTGGACTTTACTCTGCTGTTTAGACTCTGGAGAACACCCTAATGTATAAAAACGCTGGTTCAGATTGGCTTGAATGCAGGTTTTATTAGTGCATTGGGTTCATAATCTTCAGCGTGGTTTGCCGTTGATGTACAGCAGACAGGCAGATAATGGCGTCTGGCAGGTCAGACATTTTAATAACATACATTTTATGGTGGTATTACTTATATGTCTTCATGTGCCACAGTCCATCATTGAGATAATGAACATTCTCGATCCCAATCCCCTTGTTGACCTTCTCTCTGTTTTTGACATAATAATGATTATGGTTATTCAGGCAGAATACACCACAGAACACAATCCAATTAACTTCAACCATCTTCGTGCATCACTTTGCTTGTACTTTCTGCAGTGAATTTCACATGTTTAACTTCAACCATCTTCGTGCATCACTTTGCTTGTACTTTCTGCAGTGAATTTCACATTTGAAGAGCAAGGCCACTTACATGTTCTCTGCAGACATTTTCATCACACCCACAGAGAGCGCATGCTGCTTGCCTTCTGCCATTATTGCCTGACACAATGAGTCAAGGACAAAAATAACCTGTCTTTTATTCGGTGACAAAGTGTAACATTTATCTCTGCTGAAATAATCTGTGCTGCAGAATCATAGAGGATACAACTAATGTGTCCACATCAGCAGGGTAGAGTTTCGCTCCTGGTGACGTCAGCCCGGGGCACATGATATTCGCTCCGCTGAGAACAAACTTGATCGCTCCTTTATCAACTTGTTGGTGTGGAAGAATGAAAGGATCTGTACAATAACAGATTATGCATTAATCAAGAGATGCCAGAGCAATGCAACAAATATTGGACCCTGGGTTAAGCAATTTTTCATTTCTTTTTTTAATTTTATAAACATAACACATTACCTCTTACTTATATTTTGCCGAGCACACGTGGGCAGCAAGAAACACCTTTCAGTCCAGTATTTTTGATCACTTGAAAGGTGCCATGTTCTAAGCTGTAAATATGAGGAAATTAAAACTGAAATTCTTAGCCATCATCTCACATTCATATTCTTTTGATCTCACACCCAAATGTCCTCATTGTGTGTGTGTGTGTGTGTGTGTGTGTGTGTGTGTGTGTGTGTGTGTGTGTGTATATATATAGGTGTTTCTTGCTGCCCACGTGTGCTCGGTTAAATTGATTGTTTAAATAATGAATAGTTCTGAATGTCAACTCTTGGTTTGAGCTCTAGGTTTTGCCTGTGAAGTCTGCATTTGTTCTTAAAAAGGAGAAACAAACATAAAGACCAGAGAGCTGTCAATGGGAGAAAAGCATGCCATTTTGAAGCTGAGAAAAGAGGGAAACTCTATACACAAGCATTGAGCATAGCCAATAAAACGATTTGAAATGTCCTGTCAAAGAAAGAAACCACTGGTGTTCTAAACAACCCGACATGGACCAGGTCAGACAATGAAAACAGCAGCGGTTAATGACATTGTGTGAAACATTGTGTGAACTCTGAAAAAC
>JAOUWY010000054.1:22793792-22805756 GCA_025728095.1 Prietella phreatophila | reverse complement strand
CCTTTTTGGTGTGACTTTCCATAATACTCTAACCTTTTTTTTCTTTTTCCTCGGCAGTGGAGGAGTGCTCTCTGGATGTTGATTTTAAGCTTTGTTTTGTTTATTGCTATCTGCATGGTTCTTGGCTTCCTAATCTTTCTTGTGCTCCAATCTTTCTTGATTGGTCGGAACAGCCACACTGGATACCAGTCTGTATACCCCCCAAAAAACCATGCTCTTCAGTGCGTGCTTATGATCTTGTCCCATGCTCTGCAACCTGTTCTTCCTCTCATTTTAGTCCTCTTACTCCTCCAACCTACTAAGTATTTACTGCTTCTGTGAAGTTCTCACTTGTTTGCTGCCTGTGTTAAATTACTTATTTTGCATACTCCTATTCCCATTCAGAAGAGGCAGCATGCCAAGCTGCTCCAAGATTGCTGAGTTGGATACTGTCAAATTAATCCCTGGCCTTTCACAATGTTTCAAATGTGTGAGAATAGGAAAGTGTTTCCCCTTCCCTTGCATCAGACATAATTATTCTGTGTGGTATACCTTTATTTGTGTGGTTTTTTTTTTTTTTTGTCTTGGACTCATCCCTTGAATGTAAATGAGCAACTAAAGTTCTGTACAACTTGGACTACATGGGGTTTTCTTTTTTTTTTTTTTTTTTTAAGAAAATCTGGCACCTCTTGCATTTAGAACTTTGCATGAGAAAGGGACCTTAATATTTGTCAAGTATTTGTAACATGTTTCTCAACCCACTGACTTCCCTGTTGGTACAGTTAAATGCAATCAAGTGGGGCAGTTAGGCAGAAGCACTTGATAGATTTATTTTAGCCTTCATACAAAGTCAGTGCTCACTCCATCTAGTTGTGGACTTTTTTTTTTTTTTTTGGTGCCAGTCTAATGCCAACTGTCAAACTTGTGCTTTTGTGAATCTAAATTCCAACACAAGTGTGTTCACCCCTTAAATTGTGCCTTTTCATTGTTCCTTCACTGGAAAAAGCTTCAATAAAAGCCTTATTTTGGTATCTTGGTCTACAGTGTTTTGCATCATGTAGTATTAATCCAGCTCAAGATTTTAAAAATTGCAGCACCTATAGATTGACCTAGAATGATTGTGTTAAACTGGGTAATGAAACAATTTGACTTTAAAAATGTACAACTTATTAAACTGAATGTGGGAGGGGTTTTTTTTTCTTTTTTTGCCAGCAGAATTTGTAACCTCACACCCTCACTAATAACACCCATGGCAAATATGAGCAAAGAAGACTGGAAAAATTGTCTTAACCTTTTGATCTTTTGTTAAAAAAAAAAAAAGCAATATCACCAATGTCAAACAAAATACAGGTTTTCCAAAAAATAATTTGCCGTACGTGTGCACTCATGAATTCCTCTGAGAAACATGAATTTGAAGTATATTCCCATTAATATAAAAAAAACACCCAATTACTGCACCTTGGTCACTAGGAACAGGAAACTATTCAACCATGACTTCTTGTTTCACATGGGTATAAATGAGGTAACACAGGCCACATCCCCTGGGTGCTTCTCATTTATTTGTACATTTCCTTTTGCTGCATATTGGCTCCACAGGCCTTAGGATCCTTGTGAGTGAAGGATGCGAGGAGAGAGTAATCAGAGGAAGTCAAATCGAATATCCTTGCTCCCTCACTTCAAAGCAACATCAATTAATGATGACCGCTCAGCTGGATTACCTCTCTGTGCTTCAGGGATCTGTCATTAAATGCACTGGTAGTATGTGAAATGTCTGGGTTTATCAACAATGAATTAATGAACAATACATGAAGTATCACATCTTTTGTGCAGCTTTGCATATCCAAACATGCAACTATCAATTCATTACAATACTCATTGTAATCATTTCATTGTAGATGTGCCGTTAATCGGTATCAGACGAAAAAGGCTATTTTTAAATACATGCGATGATCAGGGCAGATTATGTGCTGTCTGTAAAGATGTCTCGTGTGGAATAATAAACTCTGCACCACTGAATTTTACACCTTAGAAGCACTCCTTAGTCATTCATAACAATGGGTAAGAATATGGCTGTGATGTGCAGCAAAAGGATGTTGAGCTTCATAAAATGGGAAGTGGCTATAAGAAAATAGCACACACATTGAAAATGCCCATTTCCACCATCAAGGCTTTAAGAAGTTCTAGTCAACTGGAAATTTTATAAATCAACCTGGAATTGGACGCGTGTCTATATCGTCTCAATGCACTGTGAAGAGGATGTTTCGACTGGCCAAAAAATGTCCAACTATCACAGCTGGAGAATTGCAGAAGTCAGTTTCGTCTTGAGGTCAGAAAGTCTCCAAACCTACAATCCGAAGTCACCTACATCACCACAAGTTATTTGGAATGGTTTCAAGCCTCTACTCTCATCCAAAAAACAAACTTAAACATCTTCAGTTTGCCAGACACTTCTGGAACTTCAAATGGGATTGGGTTCTATGGTCAGATGAAATCAAAATAGAGCTTTTTGATAATAAACACCAGAGGTGGTTTTGGTACACAGAGAGGTAGCCATATGGAAAAGTACCTTATGCCCACGGTTAAATATGGTGGTGGCTCTTTTTGTTAGGAAAAAGAAGAAAATCCTGACATTTTGTTTGGATACATGGCATCATGGATTCTATCAGCAGATATTAAATGAAAACCTGACTGCCTCTGCCAGAAAGCTTAAAATAGGCAGTGAATTTTAGATGCCAAGCATGAACGGGAAAATTTCTAAAGCTCAAGTAGCCAAGCTTTTGCTTGCATGTTGTTTTTTTCTGATATATCAAATAAACACACACTTCATTTGGTTAAATCTGGTCCATCTTTATTTTTATGTCTAGAACATTAGGAGTGCTTTTTAAAAACATGAGGTGGAAACACTCTTGTGCGGTTTTTCACTGCGCTCAAAGAACCACCAACAAAGAATTTACACATTCCATCTAGCCATCACAGTTAATAACTAATTGTACCATGTAAATTATGCAAATACAATTAATAAATAATACTGTTGATATCCTTCTCACAGAGAACCAAACAAGTATAGTATTTTTCACCTTAGAGTGAGTTTGTAGTGTGTGATTCTGTATATGGAATCATGTAAAATGCTGTGAAGGGGTTTCATATTATGTTTCAGTGTAAATCCAACAAGAAAATAATTTTGTATAATATCTGATAAACTTCATTCCACTTTTTAGGAAAATACAAATTTACTAATAGACAAAATTTGTTTAGTTCATGATATGTAAAGAAATCCGTTAAACTATAAAATGATTTAATGGCATTATTTTTTTGTTTTTGTTTTTGCAAATTAAGGCCATTTAAGCTTGAATAACTGTTTAACAAACACATAACTGAGGAGAGAAAAATCATCTTGAATATATTGTATAATCAAGCTAGATATTCTATAAGAAGGCTTTTGCAGTTAAAACTGGCTGCCAGTTGTATAAATAACGGGTTAAATACTCGTTCTTTCTTGGACTAAAATGTATGTGCATATTTGTCACATAAAATATTTTTTTTGGAGAATAATTGATCATATTGGAATTTTGTAATGACCAGTAAACCAAATCTTGGTATAGTAAACTACCAATTTTCTTTTTGCCTCTTGTTTTCATTTATGCATTCATAAAAAAAAGTGATTGTTAAACAATTAATCACTTGTATGGCTTAAGAGCTAAACATCTCTTGATTTGTACAAAAAAAAGCAAACATATAATTGACTTTAGATAGAGATGTTTTAGTAAACTCACCAAAAACCCAATACTGACCCTCTTTACTGTACAGTGTATATCTACATTTGAACAGGTTTGGCTCAAAACCTAAATTTGTGATTTTTTTCCCACTTAAAGTAGCAAATATTAATGCATGATGAAAATAAAGACAATTTATGCTCCTACACTATTCTAAATATCATATACTGCAATGTTTGCTCTTCTTAGTACCCTACTGGGGCATTTTTGTTTGTAAGCATGTATGTGCTAAACACAAGTGAAAGGCACAGTGGCAGGAAAATGGGTAAAGACGGTACATTTGTCTATTTTAACCATAACGTACACTGAGAAGTTTGTTTAGCCCCGCTGCATTCCTTATTCCAGACTACGCACCAACTTGTAGATTAAAAGACACACTACCGAGGAAGCGGTCAGTTGGTGAATCATTGATTATCCCCTTGCCATTTAGCTTACATTGCACATGTAGATGAGCATCCTGCTGGAGATTGGGAAAGTGAACAGCCACCAGAGGAGAAGTGTAGTTTACCTGTACGCAACAATTTAAAAGAGGTTAAAAATCATATTATTACATATTGAAATCATTATAATCACAAGGTTATCTTTTCTGGTTATTCTGATTGTTAATTAAATTTAATGCTGAAAATGCCTTTATACTTCACAAAAAATAATAATTAGGTTAATTTATTATTGTGTGGTCACTTACATGCCTGAGCTTCCCATAATACGGATAGTACATCAAGTCAAAAATATTTTTTGGATAGAATTCTACTTCTCCGAGCTCCTCAGGCGTCCCTTTCTGAAATCGACAGTAGGAAATTTAAAGATTAGAACTGTATGCATACCAATCAGTGCATGTTCTCAATGCAAACTGAATGCTCAAGAGCTAAGATGTATAAAATCCCACCAAAATTGCAGCTTACCATCTTAATAATACGTTACTTACTTTAACGGCACATGTCACATTCACTGGAGTACCTTGACCTGGTAGATAGCCAAGAATCTACAAGATAAAAGGAGTAAATAAAAGCAGGAAAAGTCCCATTTTAAATAAATGCCAACCGTCCACTTATTCAAATTGGTACACAATCACAATACAAACACCCCCATTGGAATACAGTGTGAATTGTTTAGTGGTTCTTCGTTTTAAGGACAAGATGTGGCTCAAGCTACAAGAAATTATTTGAATTATTCTAGTCTAGTTATTTCTTAGATATTCTTCCATTTACTTTCTTTCTTTAATGATTGTTATTTCTTAAAAATCGGTTCTTCTGTCTTTAATTTTGCACTCACTCGGTTCATTTTGAGGAGGATACAGGGCTTTCCATGAGCGTAGCCAAAGTCTTTTTGCTCAATGCCTGAGCATGGCCCCAGGGAAGACCTCTTAAACTGGCATGCTTTTCTCTCAGCACTCTCCTCCAGGCTGTCCTGCAAGAAGTATGTACCCATCTTGCATTCAATGTTACGCCTTTTCTGAAGTGTGTCATCATAGGCTGGAGTAATGCAGTGCAGGAAGCAAGGGGGTGGAGGGAGGGAGAGAGAGAGAGAGAGGGAGAGACAGAGAGAGTGAGAGAAGCATTAAATAAACCACACAATGACAAAACACCCTATCAGGCCCCTCAGTCTAAAGGATCAGCACAAAAGTGGAGCCCAAGTAGCACAGTGTGACTGTGCTTAGCATACAAAAGGGATTCCCCTTCCTCTGTTTCTCTAAAGCTGGGCAAAGTCACCACAATAAAGAATAACATACAGGGAGGGAGATGTGCTATATTCATACTTTAAAGAAGACAAAGCAAACAACTTCACTTCATCAAAAGCACCTTTTAGACAACACTCACGTTTAAGTTGAGCCTCCAGTGCTCTAGCATATTTCTTCCACGAGCTACGATCAGATGCATTGAAGGTGATTTCAAATCCATGGACAACGTCTACTTGTGGCAGCATCGTCATCCCTGTCGGTTTGGATTAAAAAAAATAATTAAACTAAAATGCACATTTTATTCAAACAAATATCTAAAAGATTTGAGTAGCTGCTAAGATTTTCTTCTCATGCAAAAAAGAATAAAGTATTGATGTAACAAAACCAGAGATCATTAACAAATATTTTGATAGCCTTTATCTATGTACTGATATTATTATTATTATTATTATTATTACAAAATCAAATTAATTATACTAAAAATAAACTGACAGTTTAGTCGATATACTGTTATAATATTAAATCCAAATATTATTTTCATGTTGTGCAAAACATTTATCAACAAAACAGAGTTGTGTGCCTGGTTATCTAAGGCAGTATTTTTTGTTTCTTTCAATAATGTGATGATATTGAAGCTCACAATCAACTACTATTAAATAATAATTTAGTTAATTAGGTTTTTATTTCATGCTAAGCCTTTTTCTTGTCTATGCCTAATTTGTAGGTTCCTGTAAATATGAATTTGCCTTCTGAGGTCAATAAAGTGGTATGATTTATTAGCTTACTTGGTTTGTCACTTAAATTGGATTAAAATTATGCAAGTCAACTTGATGTATTTTTTCCTACTTTCTAACTTAAGCTTCAATAACTTCCGAGTAAGTATAATGATATCTATTTTAATGCGTTTTAGTCAACCTGTAAATCGTTAAATCTATACTTTAACACAGTCAGCAGATTTGGGTTCTTTGGACAGAAAATTCAGAAATAAACAACTATATTTATTACAAATAATTATTTTATGAATATTATTGTTTATTACTGATACAGGTTTTGCATTTATCTATTTCTTTACACTAAATTGGTCTCTGGCTATAAATTTAAGAACTCCTGAACTAAAGTCATACTTGGTTCATATGGATGTGATTTTCAAAATTGTAAAAGTATAAGATTTATACCTGGAGGCATCACCCGGTCATTGTAGGTCGGAGCATAAGGACTGATGGACCACATGAGACAGCACATACAGCCAGCAAACATGGCTGCCAGGAAAATGTACAATGCAGAGTAGAAAAAAAGAATGAGGCCTGAAATGAAACAAAAAAACAGACAAGAAATAAGTTGTTATGAGTAAGATGTGTCAGTAAGATGGAATTTCAGCAGTTACATATACATATTTAATTTAATGGTTAGAAATTTGTTGGATTTGTATCATGGTTTATTTTTGTGTATGTAATCACCTGAATCAGGTAAAGACACATTTAACCAAATTAGCTATCTACCTGACTGTGCACTATTTTCATTCATGCTGCTTGCATGTCTGGAGCTTGGGCTGTATTTGCACACTGAGCAAATGAGTTTGAATGGAAACAGACTGTGGCCATTGTGTTTATATTTTAATTCCCAATTAAGGGTCTGAACAGGATCAAACAAAGACTAAATGAAATGGCTTTTGCTGCACAGGCATTTTTACAGAGCCTAGCTGCAGCCAGCCTTGTGTCCCTGGGCCACAATGGCCTTTCTGTTCAAGCTCAGTGAGAATTCTCCCAGCTGTCCCCTTACTCAGGAACACAGTGAACCTCCGGTTGCCATCAGAGTGACGCTTTTTAGCCACCATCCAGAGCCACCAGCAACTCCAAGGAGCCCGATCACCCCACTCTGGCATTGTGAGGCCTCTACACACTCTTCTACACTCTCCTTTCACAAGATTCACTTCATAGACTGAGGGGCCCCTCCCCTGCTCATGCAGCTTTACCAGACTAGTCCATTTTATGTGCTCCTGAAACGCTCTGCTAATGAAACCAAGTCGGGTCAGTATGGTTTAAAAGATACTATACTACATTGGCACTAGACAGGCGCACTCCTGTGATTATTCATTTCATCTATGGGAATTTCATGCCATTTGGACTGCCAAACCAACAGGGATTCAGTGTGTTCTTGGTTTACCATCACTGTCTCGGCAAACCTCCATAGGAAGTGACAGTTGCCAAAAAAGTCTGCTTTAATCTTATTCATAGGCGCGGTAGAGTTCCTTGGAGACAAGCACAATGCAAAGCTATGGTGAACTACGGACATGAGAGTGTATTCTTTTCTAGAGTTTGATGGGTTTTTGAGAATAGGAATGTGATTCCTGGCCAGCAAGCAGACTGCGACAGTTGCACTCCCGTCGCGAACCATTCCCCAGGCAGTCTGTTTTTGTCCAGACTTCTCCAAGCTATCTGTGCACCTATGTAAACACTTAGTTCAGACCCACACAGTGACACATGTACACGCGTATGCACTTTCTTTCTTAGCAGAGTGTGCAGTGGCACGGATGAGAGAGACATAGTTCAAAACCCCCTCTCGTCTCACCCTGACCCAAAAGCCAGTGCCAAAAATAAGGAGCAAAAATAATAATCTGTGCACTCACTTGCCTTTGCTTGTTAGACAGAGACAGAACGTTTCTAATTAAAGCCTTTTGTTTCCAACCCAAGCTTAATATGGAGGTGAGCTCCAAACACACTCACAAGTGCTCATTGTTTTGCAACTTGGGTCATTAAACAGATTCACACACTCATTCACACACTTCTACATTCTACTCACTCCAGCTCTTTCCTGATCGCCCCATAAACTCCTTGGTTTCAGGGTTCCACAGGTATGTTTTCAGGTCATCTATCTTTTCATGCAGTGTCCTCTTAGGCTTTGGCTTGGGCTTCCATCTCTCAAAGTTGAGGTCGTCCTGCTCCAGAGGCTGGTGCTCCACCAGCCCTTCTTGCTCAACCTCCAAGGATTCAGCCAGCCCATGGCAGTGTTTGTGCAGTGACCCGGCACGCTAATATGGGAATAAAAGTACAAAGTAACGTACATACTTTTTTAAACAAATATAACTTAAACAAATATAAATCCAATCCAATATTACACTACATCATGTTGTTACATGCACCTGCACTAAATAAAATTTTTGCAAAAGACTGGGGAAAGAGTGAATAATAAGGCAGTTAGGAAATGAAGCAAAGTGAGCTGCACATCCTTCCCATTGTGTGAAATTTTCATTCCCGATTTCAGTGCAATGTTCTTGTGAATGTGACTGATAGCAGAAAAGAGAAGCTTTGCTGACTCCTAAGACCCTCATTGGGGTAGGAGGATGGGATGGGGGGGTTAATGTCCCCCCAGCTGCAAAGGAGAGCAGGGTCATTTTCTGTCCAGATGTTCTCAGCACTTTCGTTCTCAGAACAGAGTCACAACACACACTGAGACCTCCATCTGACCACTGCAAAGGAGTCTCAAACCCCCATGGAGCAACTTTATTTTCTCTCTTGCCTTATCAATCAAGTAAACCTATGACAACTAGGCAAGAGCAGCTGTAAACGATGAATGTGGATGCAGTTCGAAACTATCCTTATCAAACTGATTAAGAGAATAGGGGGGACCCATTCAAAGTAAATAAATTAAAAAAGCATTTGAGTGCTTGTCTTCTATCAAAGACAGACAGAACTTGGCTCAATGCTGATGTAAAATAAAGGATGAACATTTTTCCATCACTGCTCATGACCGAAAATGGCAAAGATGCAGCATGTTGGTGGAGTGTGTTTGCTTACCGCTTTTGGTGCTGAGGGTTTGAGCTGCAGCGCCTCAGCTCCGCCCGCAGTGTTCTCGGCTGCCATGCTCCCTTCGCTGGAGAACAAAGGCACTTGTTAAACCAATCACATACACGAGCGGCCCAAAGCCACTAACGCGCTGTTCAGCAACGCCGAAATAAAGTTCGGGACAAGCCAAAGAAGTGAAGTGAAGTGAAGGGGGGAAAAAGTTACAACTCGCACAGTGGAAGAAAACACGAATTAAAATCTTAAAATATATTTTAGTCCACCAAAATAAAGTTTGAGCCCAGGCGAAAAAAAAGGGGGGGAAAAAAGCCCCAAAATTCACAACTTTTACAATGGAAAAGGGGGAAAAAATAGCAAATGTTACAATTAATCTTCACGGTACCCAAAAGTAGGTCTTGTACGCCGGAAACCGAAACGTCGCATTGACACTGAACGGCGGGATACGTTGGCTCAAATTAATCGTTAAATGTTTTCTTTGATTTCATTTATTTTTCCTCTCACGACGGACGGCGCACACGGACAAGCTCCCTGCTACAGGGCCAGCATCCTAGTGAATGAGGTCTAAACTGCAGAGAGAAAGTCGGGGGTGGAGGAGGAGGGCTTTTTTTTTCCTTTTTTTTTTAAATCCCCGAAGAGCTTTTTGGCTGAAGTGATGGCCATTCTGTTTTATATATGCTATTCTGGACACGCACAGTGAACCCTCCGTCTGAAATGAGACACATCCACAAGCCGCGCTGCGTTCATCCCTGATTCTGTCCTCGTCTAAACGCGCGCTTTGACACTGGAATAATGTAGGTTTCACGACCTAGGACATTGTTAAACACGTTTCTAACTTCAATAGCATTCGAAGGGAATGACTTACAGTCATATAACCAACTGTACAGTGTTCATCTGGGTGTCAGGTATGATGCACACCTTTTAGATTTTTGACATTCATTAAAATAAGCTATTAAATCATATGTAAATTAGACATGAATTTCGTCTGCTAATTTATAATAATAGGACGTCCATTTTTTGAAGAAATCCATTCAGTCAAGTACGGGTCATTTTGACCCCCTCTTTGCATTCTTGAAGGTTTTTTTTGGTTCATGCATTGTAGGGTTAAATGTCAAAAATCTAAAAGGTGTGCGTCATACCTGACACCTAGATGAACACTTTACAGTTGTTTGTTTGACTGTAACTCATTACATTCAAATGCTATTGAAGTTAGAAACGTGCATAACAGTGTTGTATGTCACTTTAGAGACGGTCCCTTAATTTCCGCTTATCCGCGAATCTCGAACGTCCAACGTGAAGCCAACTTTATTCCAGTCGGTTAGACAACAACTCTGCTGTTCTTAAAGTTGCTTGATAGGCCTATTTACTTTTGCCAGGACTATTTCCATAATGAACATCTAAATGATATTTGTCCCCTTTTCCCAGTCATACACTGACACAGAGCACACACACAAGCCTCCAGGATCTTCCCACTGTAGACTGAGGAAGGTTGTGGCCCCTGGTGATTATAATAAATTGCGCTACTTGTCAACGGTTTAAATATTTGTAGCCCAGTCACGTTGTACTCTGTTAGCTTGTGTGAACCCGCTGGGGGTTTTTTTGGGGGTTTTTATTTTTTTATTTTTTTTTTTTACATGAATGGAAATGTCGTCATGGAAAATTTGTTCTTTTTTTTTTTTCCTCCCGCGTATTTATTTATGAAGAGCACGTACGACTATGCGCGCACACACACACACACACACACACACACTGACTGAACTTTCAGTGGAATGGACTCAATGCATAAACTATATATAAAATAGAACATGTACAGTGCCCTATACCAATGTTGGCACCCTTGTTAAATATGAGCAGAAGAAGGCTGTGAAAAATTGTCTTTATTATTCAACCTTTTGATCTTTTGTTCAGAAAATTCACAAAAATTGCACACACACAAAAAAAACACAAGTTTATAAAAAATATATATATAACGTTGTTAAACATAACAAATTGTTATGATTGTTTGCAACAATTATTGGAACCCTTTTGGTCAATACTTTGTGCTATCTCCCTTTGCCAAGATAACACCTCTGAGTCTTCTCCTATAATGTCTGATGAGGTTGGAGAATACAGGGCGAAGGATCTGAGACCGTTCCTCCATACAGAATCTCTCCAGATCCTTCAAATGTCAAGGTCCACGCTGGTGGACTCTCTTCTTCAGGTCACCCCACAGATTTTCTATGGGTTTCAAGTCAGAGGACTGGGATGGCCATGGCAGGACCTTGATTTTGTGGTCAGTAATCCATTTTTGTGTTGATTTTGATGTATGTTTTGGATCATTGTCCTGCTGGAAGATCCAACCACGGCCCATTTTAAGCTTTCTGGCAGAGTCAGTCAGGTTTTCATTTAATATCTGTTAATATTTGATAGTCCATGATGCCATGTATCCTAACAAAATGTACAGATCCTCTGGCAGAAAAACATCCCTAAAACATTAAAGAGCCACCACTATATTGAGGGACTGTGAGAGCAATGACACCAAAATTTAACACACCTGCTCCCCATTCACACCTGAGCCCTTGTAACAGTAACAGGTCACATGACACCGAGGGAGGGAAAATGCCTAATTGGGCCCAGTTTGGACATTGTCACTTAGGGGTGTACTCACTTTTGTTTCCAGTGGTTTAGACATTAATGGCTGTGTGTTGAGTTATTTTGAGGGGACAGTAAATTTACACTGTTACACAAGCTGTACACT
>JAOUWY010000054.1:22756221-22770201 GCA_025728095.1 Prietella phreatophila | reverse complement strand
GCAACACTTTTCTGGGAGAAATGGTGCATTTTCTGAAAATGTTCCAGGGGTGCCAATAAATTCGTCCATGACTGTATCTACTTTTGGTTTGAGCCCTGTGAATTTGCTAAAGGATAAACCAATATGAGGACCACCTGTCTATTAGAGAAAACAAGCCATTTAAAACCTGAGAAAAGAGGTAAAATTTATCAGAGCCATTGCATAAGCATTGGGCATAGCCAATACAACAATTTTGGTTGCCCTGAAAAAGGATGAAACTCCTGGTGTACTAACAACCACTATTACACAGATTGGCTAAAAAACAGAAGAAACATTTTAAGAGCTGTGAAGAAAAACCCCAAAACAGCAGTCAGTGACATCACCAACAATCTCCACAGGGCAGAGGTGAAAGTATCACAACCCACTATTCAAAGAATACTTTGAGAGCAGAAATATAGAGGCCATACCACAAGATACTGATGCTTGGGAACAGTGCAAATGTCTTGGAGCAGTCACAAAATGTATTTTATGAGTTGCTCTTAGGAAATGCTACAGCCATTCCCAAACATCTTGTTATGGTAGTGGGATCTAAAGCATCCTACCCATCTCTGTTAAATTCCACTGTTTTGCAGTTGTTGCTATAGTGACAGCTTGAATTGTCTGATTGTTGTGCCACAGTCCAGCTAAGCTAGGCATACCTAGTCTTGTTTTAGTGATAAAACAAGATAATACTTTGTCAATTTTATTGTCCTCCCATCTGTATGCATGTATGTAGCTTATAGAATCACTGTACTTTCAGGACCATAAGGCAATATAGAGGTTCTGTAGACTTGTACAATTCAGTCATGCAATACAGCAAACATAATTTCCATTAGATCTTTTAGTTTCAGCTGAGTCCATCATCGGGGAATACCTGAATCACCCATATTAGCATTTACATTCCATAGCAACACTGTTCTTCAGTGGTTAAGCACTGTATACCAATGAATAAAATAAAGAAAGTACACTAATACTCTGTCATTTCAGGTCACCAACATGTTCCCTGACTCTTCTGGCCTATCTGATGAGTCACAGTCTGGAGCCAGTCACATGTGGCCCACTATGATCCCTCCACGCTATTCTCCTCCTTATTATCCACCTGATGATAAACCCCCTCCATACAGTCCTTAAGGAACACTACAAAGAACCATGGTAATACTGACAATATGCTCTAGGGGCTGAAGGATAAATGGGCATACAGTTCATGCTGTTGTGGAGGGTCACTGCAAAGCTGGAAGCAGATCACAGCTACAGTACAGAACCAGGATGTTCATCTCTACCTAGCAGATCTACGCAGTAAGATTTCTGCAGTTGTCCAGTTTAGGTACACTAGGCAGCCTCACAACTCCATGCTATAACTAACATCAAGACTTTTTCACAAATATGCCTTATAAGTGTCATTATGCTCCTGTCATGAGTCATGTCTATGAACTGTTTGGACACAGTGACTGCCACCATGCATCTCCCTCACTATATTAAGTGAATGTTTCCAAAGTGGCACAGAGTGTGTTGTTTGATTTTTTTTGTCTCACCTCAGCTGAAGAGGAATGAGGAATCTTGTATGTATGTATTGTCTTGTTCATATTCATTTTGTTGTACCTTCCTGGTCACTTCAGGCAGCTAGAAATAATCTTGTGGAGCCCAAAGCATACTTTCACTATTTTGTCCAAGCAAAATTCAACATGGAAAAACATGGTCATTTAATTTTGCACCTTACCCAGGTACTAATAATTTGAATTGTGCAATCAATCATGTTATGTTCAATCACCTGCAGTGTAAATATCCTTTTCCTGATTGTGAGTAATCCTATTACAATGACTAAACAGAGGAAACAACTTGTAAGTGGAACATGCAGATAGATCCTTACATCACCTCTGACAGTTGTCTCAGGTCTGTAAATATGGAATTGCATCACCCATAGAAAGGTGACTACAAGTGAAATATATCAGAACATGAACACATGAGCTGCAGAATTCTTGGCAGGTCATTAAAACCAACTAACTAAAAAAAAGTGATACTGTTACTGCAGTGACAATATAAACTACACAATCTGTACACTTAAGCTATTTATATATGGCCTAGTATTACATGTTTGAAGTACAGGAACAGTTCATACTGCCGTCGCTTAGTATACATTTAATCATATCTTAAAAGGTGTCTATTCACTGTGATTAGTAGAGTCTCTAGCTTTATATGTACTTTTGGTTTTTTTAAGCAAATTGTACAACTCTGTACTCAAAAATCTGTAAATGGCAGAAAAAAATTAGCAGGAATCACTGTTTAGAACATTTTATGTGTATAAATATTACCTTTGTACAGTAGAGATGGTGGTTTGAAACAAAAACAGACCAGACAATATAGAATACCACCTTCTGTATACTCCGTTATCAGACTTGCTATATTATTAAACTTAACTAGACAACTCCATGAAGAATGAATGCTGGAGAAAAATGTTTACGTAATTGACAGCAATGAGAAATAAGTACTCTAAAGTTTTATTTCACATTGTACAGCACCTAATAAATATAGTTGAACAAAATAGAAACAATTAAATTGGTCTTTAGTAGAACAAAAATTTGTTAATATGCAAGATTAACAAATGTTAGAGCACTCGCTTTATGAATGTGGCAATATTTAGTCACATGATCATCCTAACCATCCAAACCATTACCTACTAGCTAGAATACAATGGAATACATACATGTATATGTAAGAAGGAAATATAGAAAAACAGATGAAAAAAAACAAAAAAACAACAACAAATTATTCCTCCTGTTACACTTGGATAATGATCTGCTGAGAAGAGGCTCACCCATTTTACTTCATTAACTCACAATAATTCATTTTCATTCATTACACTTTTAGTGGAAATGACCACAGCCGTACATGGCCAGCATATAAATAAAAATGTACAATTTTACAAGTGCCATCCGCTAAATAATGGACATATTACTAACATTCACCAATGTCTTCTATCCTCCTCTGCAATCAAATCATAAATACAAAAATTGTTTCTTTACGCTAGACAAGAAAACCAAGATTACCACATAAAATGAATGGTCTCTGTAATGGAACAAGTGTATTATTGTTTTATAAATTATTGAGATGATCATAATGAAAGACACAAAATACAAACAATTTTGTTCATAGAATGTGTCAATTAATCTTCTGCACATTTGTCCACGTTTTCTGTGTTGGTGTTATAATACATGGTCATTTGTAGACTTTTTATAAATGGTGTGCTCTCAGACTCATCATTAAGTTACTCAATCTAAACATTATCAAAAGTTCCTCCAAGCTAGCAATACTGTAAAAGTGTTGAACATGATTGTGTAAAATGAATCTCACAATGCAAACTATGCCAAAATTCAAACTGAACTAAAGAGAACATCTGTATTCATTCCCCTAACTCTTACCATTTCCCCACCAACACCATTCATAATTTTTTTCCAGCAATTCAACACTTTCACAGATTAAGAGTACAATATGAAATGCTTTGTTTTCTTGATGTCATTTAGTTCTGACTTACTGCAACAAATGGCTGATTCACATTAGGGCTGCAAAAACTATTAAATAAAATCGATAATTAAAATAATCGACAATGAATTTCGTTATGGATTAATTGGGTCTGTGACGTCACTGTGGATATCCTTTGTCAGTAACGTCACTTCACGACGGTGAAAGACACATTTCTATGAATAAAAGACATCTGGAAAAACAGCGGCGGTCACAGAGTGAGCTGCTGTGGGAAAAGTGCACGATCCAGGTTGTCCAAAACATGATAATGTTTTATATTAAGCGCTTCAAACAAACTCATAAGTGTATTAACGTGGCTTGTCGTGTCAGATGCTGCGACAGATGCATGTCCTGTTTAATGTGTTCCAGACATGTTTTCTTCAACGCAGAAATTAGATTTTTACCTTTATATCCTTATCTGTAACTGTTAGAAATTCAAGCCAGTATTTTGATTTTACATAAACACTTGAGTGAGTCTCTGTTAAACTTCAATGAATGAGCGCGAGTCCACGCATGTGCGCCAAACAGCACGCAGTAGAAAGGAATCGCAATAACTCTGACTAAAATGTTCATATTGATCAAATATTTTGTGTGTTGCTATATTTAGAAAGAAAAGTAATTGTGTTTTTTTATGAAAGCAGTAACTGTAATGAAGTTATAACATGTAATTGTATATAAATGTAAGAAGTGTCATACATTTACAGAATAAAGAATAAAACATGTTACTGGGTTCAGATGAGTGAAGGTGTGTTACTGCAGAACATTCACCCTCTTACCAGTTGACACTTAGTTTGCGCTTTTGTTTTTCTTTTTTAGCATTTTTAATATAGTGATTTAACTTCTGCTTTAAAGCTTGTGGACAATCGGTTCTTTTTTCTGTTTCCAAATATAATGTTAATTTTTTTTTTTTAATCCTTTGCACAAGGTATAGCATAGCCCACAGATACATCTAATACAACGTGGTGCAAAAGAATTGACAAAATGTGAAATAACGTTGTTGTTTTTTTTCCAAAAATACAGAAAATAAAAGTCAGTCTTTTAATCCAACTAATCGATTAATGGAAGAAATAATCAACAGATTAATCGATCATCAAAATAGTCATTAATTGCAGCCCTAATTTGCATGGTTTTAATAATATTCATACAATAAAGGAATATCCAGTTTAATGTAGGGAAGAAAATAGCATCCCTCAGTTGTCACGGTCACTATTGTTTGTTTTGTTTTGATCAAGCCCACACTGTACTTTTAAAGTAAACATTAAAAGAAATTTGTTGTAGGAGAAGTACTGCCAAAATTTTAAGCATTAGACAAATGTAACAGCTACAGAACAATTTCAAACACATGATTCTGACAAAGCCTCTGAACCCCATCTTGAATGGTAAACATACAGTCATAAAATAAGTACATCCCCATGGAAATTGTTGGCTTTTTTATATATTTGGACGAGTAAACATTTGATACTCTTTGAAACATTAATAATACACTATCAAATGACAAAGTTGACATTTTGTAGTAATTTTCATAATTTAAATGAACAACAACAAAAAAATTTAGTCGCATTACAAAAGTAAGTACACCCCTACATCTATCACACTTTCAAATCCATAAACTTCGAATCAGGTTTTCAGGATTGGGTGCCAGTGATTAGAACCTGCTTAGGCAGTGCAGGTGGAACCTGTCTTATTTAACCCGATCTCATATCTAGTGTCCGGTGTTCCCTTTGTTATTGAGGGGTGTGGTGCCATCATGCAAAAGATCTAAAAAAAGTTCTGTAAGGCCTTCAGAAAAAAGGTTGTGAATGCCTAGGAGTCTGGCAAGGGATTTAAAAAGATCTCCAAATTATTTGAAATACATCATTCCACTGTAAGGAAAAATAATCTACAAATGGCGCAGATTTCAAATGAGATTTTTAAATCATACCAACT
The DNA here is from genome assembly GCA_025728095.1 of Prietella phreatophila. NCBI lineage: Eukaryota > Metazoa > Chordata > Actinopteri > Siluriformes > Ictaluridae > Prietella > Prietella phreatophila. The sequence goes on along the minus strand of JAOUWY010000054.1, from coordinate 22,764,741 downwards.
GTGAAGCATGGTGGTGGAAATGTTAAGGTTTGGGGTTGCTTCGTTGCCTCAGGGACTGGACAACCCGCATTCATTGATTCATCTATGAATTCTGCATCATATCAGAGTGCTTGAAGATAATGTGAGGTCATCTGTCCAACAGTTGAACGAAAAAAATTGACCTTTCAAGAGGTAATGTTCCTAAGCACACTAGCAAATCCACCAAAGAATGGTTCAAAAAGAAGAAATGGGGGGTTATGCAATGGTCTAATCAAAGCCTGGATTTTTATCCCATTGAAATGTTGTGGGGGGGATTTGAAATGGGCAGTACATGCAAGAAAACCCTTAAACATCTTGCAATTAAAAGAATATTGCATGGAAGAGTGGTCAAAAACTCCAGCAAGCCTGGTGGACAATTGTGCAAAACTCCTACAACAAGTAATATCACATCTATTGATATTTCTGTTGAATAAATAATTGAAAAGCCTAATTTTCCTTGTGGTTTTGTTCAAGTATATAATCTTTATTAATAGGCACTCTTTGAAAGATGATCAAATGTTTGATGGTTCAAATATGTCAAAAAAAAAGCAACACTTTCCATGGGATGTATTTTTTTTTTCACGTGACTTTTGTGTTCAATTAACTTACTTACTTATCCAATTGACTGAATTCAAGAACATATTTCTTTAAACCTGGAATATTAAAAGGCACCATAGCACTCAGAATTGTGAACATGCCAGCTCAGTATGTTTCTGGTATGACAAATTCAAACTCTGTTGTGTTCTCTGCGTTCATTTGGTTAGCGGGTCGAGGAGGAGCTTCAGGTCGTGCATGAGCCCCTGGTCGATTGTGTGCATCAGGCTCGACAAAGATGTCATTCCAGGTCAGCATTTTGCTCTGGCTGGACGGGAGTTCCTGGTTTGTGAATTGTGACCTGCCAGGGCTAACATGCTGCACAATCCCATCTCCATTAATGAGCGGAATCCCCCCGGTCTCACCCGAGATGAAAGAGTATGGCTTGAACTGCAGCGTTTTACATGGAAGTAAGCGATACAAGTTATTGTCCGTGTCGTCCTTCTCTTTCCTGCCTGAAGGGTCTTGATTGTGCATCTGCTTGCAGTGTGATGACAACAATTGGTAGTTGAGAAACGTTTCACTACACAGTAAACACTGATACCTTCTCTCACCTGTGTGAGTGATCTCGTGTTTGGTTCTGTATTCAGCCAAAGCAAATACTTTGTCACAGTAATGACACGGGTACTTCCTCTCCCAGGAGTGTGTGTTAAAGTGCCGCCTAAGGCTTGTCAGGCACACATAGGGACGCTTGCACACAATGCACACATAAAAGGTCTTTCCGTCCATAATAAGTTCATAATGATCCTCTTGCTCCGATTTACCTTTTTTCTTACCTCGAGGCGAGCCGGTGGTCAGATTGCTTGTACCATGCATTGAGGTCTGTGATTTTCGTCCAGGGGCAGGGCGAGCTTCTCCTTCACCCGAGTACTCTTTCACAGGAACAATGTCATAGGTGTTCTCCCCTATGTTGGCATAAACCTTACATCCTGATGACAGCGAATCGATTTCTGAGGCTTTGTCTAATGTAATTGTCTTCTTAGTCAAAGCAGGATCTAGCCCAGTTCCATTATTAGTGCTGAAGGTTGGCCTCACATCTGACAATCTGATTTTGCCTGGCCGATCTGGTGACTGCTCCAACAAAACCGTCTTCTTCTGAACTCCAAGCACATCATTGGGTTCCATGGGCAGAGTGGTATTTAGAGAGTCAGGGGTATGACTGTTCACATGAGCTGGGGTAGAGGGTGCACTCTGTGTGGAGGATCTTGCATCAGAAACCATAACAGCATCAACGGTTGTTGGGGACATAGTAACAGCTGCAGGGATTGATTGGGCTTGTGGTTTGTCTTGGAATTTATTTGGCACTTCACCTTCTGATGGTAGCTTGCTCTCCTCATATTGGGCTTTTTCCCTTTCAGGATTCAGTTCTTCCTCATTTGTGCCTTTTTGCCTTTTAGGCTCTGGCCCTTCCTCCGTGTCCAAATCTATAACCTGAGATTGCTTCGTCTTCTGAGCTTTCGGCGCTTCCAGCTCCGAGACAAAAAGAACATCATTGTCTTGATCATCTCTGTCAACACTGCTACTTACCATTTTGAATTCCTCGGCAGATAAAGAGAAGGATTCTGTGATGATCGGCATAATCAACACTCCGCTTTCATTTTTCTCAGCGGCATTGACATTGCCGGTGTCTCCTTCTTTTGACAAGCCAGGTAGCCCCTTGACTTGCGAAAGCGGGGTCGCAAGATTGGCAATGAACTTGACTCCCAAGATCTGGCCTGCGTTGATGAGATCTTCAAGCTTGTCGGAGCGAATTCGGTGGATTTTTGAGGTGTATATGTAATTCAGGACCTCTTCGAATATGTCCGCCTTGATAAAATTTAGCTCGATCACGTGTCCCGCGACTGAAAAAAGCTGCCGAAAGTACGTGCTAGATGCCGACAGCATTGTCTTGTGCGCCCTGAACTTGCGGTCCTGTACGATTATGGTCACGTCACAGAATAATCCGTTGTTCCGCTGCTCGCTGATGGCTTCTAGCAACGACACAGGAAACTGTGTGTCGGTCACAGATATCAGCTTTAATTTCGACATCCTGCGAAGAAAGCAGTGGAGACGTAATGAGAAGTCACTCTTCCCGATACAAAATCATTTATTGCGGATAATCGAATATTGTATAAGACAATTATTAGACATCATTTCCCCCACATGAAGTATGAAACCTGTCGCTGGTGGTCTGCATGTGACAGGTAGCCAGAATAAACACTCTTGATGGACTAGAACATGTTGAAAATAGTAGTGTCGTTTAAACAAACAAACAAACAAAAAGTATAAAAAAGCTAAAGTGAAACCGACTTTTATTATTCTATTTGTATTCACGGCCGTTCGCAGGTCTACTCTAAACGCTGTTAATGCAGACCTTTTAGTTAAGCAGTTAAACTGATGTGAAAGCAACAACGAAACAAACAAAAAAAGGGGGGGGGGACACAAGTAATGAATTGATGTGCAGTGCAAGTTTCATGTCTGCTCGCTAAGCATGCAGGAAGTGCAGCATTAATAAGCGGGTATTTTCTAAGCTTAATGCAAACACGTGCTCCGAAAGTATCAAATCATGATAATGCAGAAAGAGCTAAAAACAACAACAACATCAAGTGACTCGGTAACGCTCGGTTCATGTCTCCTGGTTCGGCGCCAGGTTGCGGCCTACGGTGCTAGCACAGCTAACCTAGCTAGCAGGGTGTGAAATGCCAAGCCTAGCTAGGCTGACTTCGCTGTCATATTTATTAATGGAAGAAAACATCACAGGTCTACGAAATATGAATATTTAGTGATGCTTCATTGTGTACCTGCAGTGCGAAGCGTCTGTATCCAGGCTTCTGTTTCTGAAGTAATAATAAAACACACAATGCTGGTTTGTGGCAGCAGACAACAAAAAGTCTGTTGTTAGAGCTGAAGGAAAGGCTGCGAGTCTCTGGATAACCAGCAGGAGTCGCAGAATCATCTTTCTGCTCTATCAACTGGCATGCAGTGAATAATCACCGTCAGTGATGATGTACACATCTCTGCCATGTGTGTCATAGTTAGACACGCTTGAAGTTACCAGTGCATTTGATACCTTTTTTTGTTTGTTTTTCCCCCCGTATTTTATCTAACTGAATGTGATTTTGCATTCATTACTGGCCGTTAAGCTACGTGCCCAAGTATTCGCATAAACTGCATTGAAAATTACTGCACAAGTAGGATTGAGCTCGAATATACTTCATCCCAAAACTTTTTCAAGCCCACAGCACGTTATGACACCCTCTTGACGCACCACCCGCGTGCGTTTGTTTTGAATTATGGGTTGCCAAGTCTGCGCGTTAAAGGCAACACAAAACAGAGATCCAGTCAAATGAGCTGGGATAAAGACTATGCAGATATACAGTGCCTCCAGAAAGTCTTCATGTATTAATGGTGGTAGCATCATGCTTTTCAGCAGGATGAACTATCCAGCAGGAACAAGGAGCCAAAGCACAGGGAAGAAACTACAATGGAATGGCTGAGAGAGAGAGAGAGAGAGAGAGAGAGAGAGAGAGAGAGAGAGAGAGAGAGAGAGAGAGAGAGACATGTGTTTGTTTTTTGGAATGGCTGAGTCAAAGCCAAGACATTAATCCAACTGAAAATCTACGGCATGACCTGAACATTGCAAACGTGCAAAGCTCAAAGAGAAAAAGTAGCATCTGTAGTTGCTGTAAATCATTCACACTGAGGGGTGGGGTGCATATTTATATGTAAATTCTTTCTGGAGACTTTGTGTATAGTTTTCAATAAAGATCTCAAATGATCTCATATTACTAGGCTATAAGACACCCAAGGTGAAGCATGGTGGTGGCCGCATCATGCCATTCAACAACCACTGCATCCACAAAGCCATCAGTATTGCAAATGACCCCTTTCACCCTTTTCATGTTCACCCTTCTGCAGAAGGTACAGGAGCAGCCGTGCCACCACCAGCAGACTCTACAACAGTTTCTTCGCTAAGGCAGTCAGATTACTCAGCACCCAGCTGCCTCCCAAAACTCACAAGGGCTAGTCAAACACCTAACCCAGTAAGACTAATCCCACTGCACATGCACAAACCATTAATATTCAGTACTACTGCACAATACACTTTACATACAGTAGCTACATCAGCCACTTAATAGTTTGGAACTTGTTTTTGCTGCCAGTATTGCTGCAATACTTGTGCTGCTATTTTACAAAATAGCTAAAGCCCATGTTTACAATAACAGTCCATGTTCTGTATATCTAATGTCCCGTGTATTTATTGTCCTGTTTATTTATTTTTCACTCGTCTCACACTGTTGTGTATTTGCACTTATTGTAGTCTTGTGTATTGTTCCTTGTTGCACCATGGTCCTGAAGAAACTGCATTTTGTTCCAATATACACAAGCTATATAAAGGAATGACAATAAAACCCCACTTGACTTGACTTGATGCGTTATGGTTACTTTTCTTCAGTCAGAATTGGGGCTTTTATCAAGGTGGGGGGGGGTCATGAATAGCTCCAAATAGCAGTTGATTTTAGTGCAAAACATTCTAATAAGATGAAGATGAAAAGGAATTTCAGCTTTCAGCACAGCAGTGACTGAAGGCATACAACCAAACTCAACAAAAAAATGGCTTAGCCAAAAGAAGATCAATGTTTTGTAATGACCCAGCCAGAGACTAGGCCTGAATCAAAGTTTAAAAAAATCTGTGGGATGACCTAAATTGGGCGGTGCACAGGAGATGTGCACCCTTACAATTAGACGGATCTAGAATCTGTGTTTGCAAGAAAGAGTTGGAAAATATTGCTAAATCAGTATGTGCTGTGCTGATAGACTCTTACCCATAAAGACTGAGTGATGTAATAAATTCAAAAGGTTCTCCAACAAAGTATTAGTTTAGGGGTTTGCACTCTAATGCATCTAGGTGGTTGTTATTGTTGATGTTTTCCCTAAAAGGTTTCTTTGATTATTGATTGCTTTTCACTTTATTTGTATACTTTCCAATTTCACATGAGAAATTGGTGAGAATTGATCTGACATGATTTATCTTCGTGTCATTTTTTACTTCACAAAAACCTGCTATTATAACAGCGTTGTGTAGACTTTTCATATTCACTGTAAATAATCTTAAATTAAGAATAATCCAGAGATTCCTAAAGCTGATCCTGGAGTACCCCCTTTACGTGCTCTGACACATACCCAAACATTAAAGTGTTAAAGTCAGGTAGGGCTATTAATTAGCTGATTATTTGTTTTAGAGTAAGGAAAACACTAAACTGTGAGGACAAGTTGGAACCTGTGGTATACACCAATTTACTGAAACAAAACATAGGCTTTGTTCAGATTTGGTATTAAAGAACACACAACCATTCACACCTGGTATTGTGAACGCCCATGCCACTAACTGAACACTACTGACTGCAGTTCTTCAGTAACTGGGTTGCCAAATCTGCTAAAAAGCAACATAATGTCACTTCAAAATCAAACCAGACGTGTACAAAAGTTTCCTGATATTGCCTTATTACCGCTGACAAAATGTTGACGCAAATCAAAATTTTCAAGGCTATCATGACCATCACTGCAAAATATGTTGTAATATTCAAATGTAATGTCATGCAGTAGCGTGAATTATTGGGCTATCAGGTAAACTGCATGGGACTGATATTCTTAGTAGCATTTATTGTCTGGCCTGATAGGTGAAAGTAAAACGTTTGTAACTAAGCCCTTGCTGTGGAAGTGCTTGATAGGAATAACATGACTTAATTAATATAACTTAATCAAACATGAAGGTTACCCCCAAAATCTTGAGGCATGAAAAATGACACTTTGGCTAATACCCCCCTCCCCCGGGTTATTAAATTGTGATTACCAATTTATTCCACATATTTATCATGCATATATACATATGCTACTGTAACAAAATAAGCATGATGTTTGTTCATATCATGCAGAGATTTTTGTTATTTAAAAATTTTCAATCTGTGCCAAATAACAAAATATGGTCATTTGGGACAGCAAATGAATGAATATAATGGACAGATGAACTGATGCATGAATTTTGACAACTATGGTTAAATAATACAATGATTCATTTTATGTGCCTTAAATTGTTGTTGTGAAATATCACAACAGGGTATAAAGACTAGGAATTTTTTTTTTCCGTATTATTAGATATTGTTGTAAATACATAATTGCTGTGAGAATGGGAAGACCAATTAACAGACAAATCAACAGTGATACCAGAAGGAACAGCTTTGAGCAATGTTAAATATCGTTTTAGTACAAGTGAAGTTATACTTTTGAGTAAGTACGTTCCCTGTCTCATCCATTAGGTGTGTGACAGACCAAACACCTTGTTCCACCAAATCATGAAAAAAATACAGATTTTATTTTAATGAGAATCAATCTATTTTTCCAGCTGTGTGGTGAAAAAAAATTGTGCTTATAAATTAATGTCCAATATTATACCTGACTGTGAAAAGAAGCTTGACATGTAATTTACAAGGTTCAAAATCACATTTTAAAAGAAGCTCAACACCCAAAAATCCTCAAAATCTTTACTAAGTGGTTTGAACCAGATCAACTGTCATTTCCTAAGAAATGTCTGGAACCACTTCATTTTATTGTTTCCATTCATGACCTTAAAGTCAATTACATTCAATCCACCCCCAATAACAGGTTTTACAATGTTTCCCTTTCTAATATAATGTGTATTCTTCCAGATGACATTATACTGAATTTGATATTCCTTAACATCATGTCAGAGATAATCCCTTTGTAGCCATCTATTCAACACATTTTCTTAATTTTAGTTTATTGTCCATTCTGTTTGAAATTTGTCTGTCACTTGTATCATACATATAACCATTAATACATCTACATCAACGCTTACACACTGACACAAACACAGACTTAAATACAATTACACTCACTGCATAATCCTTACACACATTTCCAAACACCCCAGAAAAAAAACTTTAAAACTAGAACAGCTAACGTTAGCCACTTTAACATTAACTATTTGTTCCGCATTATGCCAGAAATGGCTCGATTCTGTGTTAAAACCTTTTCTGTGATTTAAGATACAACCAATGTTTTTTTTATTTGTTTTTTGTGTTTTTAGCAAAAGCGACTTCCGGTAGAATAAACAGCGGAAGTAAAGTAAATTATGACGCTTTTTCCGCCGGGAAAACGCGCACCTAGTAGCGATGTAGGGTTCATACTGTAGGGGGCGATATTACAAACTTAGCACAACTCACGACATGGCAACGTAAATAACAGTTAGACCTTTTTTGTTGTTCGAAACGCGTTTATTTTAGATACACGGATTAATGATTTGGTTTTGTTTTACGGCTCGGACAGTGTGTTAATACAGTCTAAACTCTAAATCCATGCTCTGCCGCTCTGAGGAGCTAAAGCCACAGCGAGTTCCTCTGAGGTTTGGTGTTGCGTACGCATTAATGTAAACAAGCAGGGATTATCTCTCAGAAAGCAGCACTTACAGTGTGTACTGAAAGAAAGCGACTGTTTAAACACAGCAAAGCGCGGAACCATGCCCGAGCTCAACGGCAAAACTTCGGAGGTCAGTAGCCCGAGAAAGCGCCACCGGAGCCGCTCGAGCAGCGGAAGTGCGCGGAGTCGCTCGCGGGAGCGCGTGTCGAGTCCTGCGGCCGATAACCACAGACACAACAGGACCGAGGAGCGGAAGTCAAAATGGTCCGATAACAAAGAGAAGAGCCGGAACCGCTTCCGGATGGGCGGCTCGCGCAGTCGGTCCAGATCGAGAGAACGAGAGAAGTTGGCCTGGGCTGATGAGCGGGACCGGGGACACTATGCGGGATCGAGATCCGATTACTACGACAAGAGGCACTGTCGATTGTAATCTCTGGACTTACAGAAGGAACTTCAAAGGAAAACTGCAGCGCACCAGATTAGAGCTCTGTC
>JAOUWY010000054.1:22696672-22711383 GCA_025728095.1 Prietella phreatophila | reverse complement strand
CACACCAGCTATTAGTAGAGAGGAGAGAGTGATTCAGAGATGGGGATCATTAGGGGGCCCTGATGGAGAAGGGTCAATGGGGGTATTTTGCCAGGACCAATGGGGTTATACCTTTTCTCTTTTACGATAAGTGTCTTGGGATTTTTAACGACCACAGAGAGTCAGGACCCCGGTTTAACGTCTCATCCGAAAGATGGTGCTTGTTTTTACAGTATAGTGTCCCTGTCATTAGGATTAGCGGTATCACAGGGTGCGCGTCCCCTGCTGTCCTCACTAATGCAACTTCCAGCAGCAACCTGGAACCCCATGAGGTCTCCCATCCAGGTACTGGCCAGGCTTAGCCCTGCTTAGCTTCAGTGGGAATCCCATTGAGAACTGCAGGGGGATGTGGCTCTGGCAATATATTGGAATATTCTGGGAATTGTTACAATTTTCTGAATTTTCTCCATACACATTATTAATTACTATCGCATAATTTAGAAAGATTTTTTTATATTTAATAATTGCTTAAAAAAATTTATATTATTGACTGTTCCGTTGTTTTTTTTTTTGTTTTTTTTTTGTTCGTACTGTTAATATTGATATGTATACTAAAGCTTTAAAGGAAAATCCACCCTGACTGACTTAGCAGTTTTGCATAATAAAATTTATAATTAGTGGCAGCAGTAGGTATTAACTCTTACTTCATCTATACCCAAAACGCCATGTGTACCAATCATCTTTCACACCACTAACAAGCCCAGCTGTGTCTCTGCCGTAATTCAGAGCAGCTGTGTCATATAGCTGTATTCGCATTCTGGAACTGTGAAGGCTTGGTGATTACAATACTTCTGCTTTTGGTACATTAATCTGACATTGGGAAAATAAATTCTAAATAAATTATTTTTAGTATCTACCAGGAAGCTGACCGTTATCACTTAAAATGAACACTAGCAGTGACGTCGGTGTGCCACGCAAAATCTCTCATGGGAATGATGAAAATACAGCATCAAGCAACTAATTTTCTCCTGAATTATTAAGCGCGTCACAGATATTTCAATACAAACATATTTAATGTCTTTCAGGGTGGAATCACGGCATTATAGTGTACACATGACATCCAGTAGTTATTGCATCGAGACTGACTGGATATCTTTTGTTAAGCCATTTCCCCAACAAGAATGATAGAAACATAAACTGCACTCAAAGTGACCACTGCTCCTAACATGTTGGTAATCGCTCATGGTTGTGTATTCAAGCTGATTTGGCCACCTCACCAGACCATTAAAATGGAGGAAGACACTTACACTGAGAAGGTTTACATTTTTTCCTTTCTCATTTTTCTCACTGGCTTTTTAGTTTTGTTCCTTGAGCGAATTCACAGGTTCCCTCAAAGGCTGCCCACTTTTCTTATACATTTCAGTTCATGTTACTGAGGAAACACTGTTTATTCTGTAGGATGTGTGTGTTTGTGTGTGTGTGACGGTTTTCAAAATGTACAGTTCTCCTCAGTAACCAAGCAGGGCATGGCATGTATGATGGAATATTGTTGTGCTCTCTTCATATTTTGTGGTCACGCTTCTGCATGTTAAATCCATGCTTTCTTCCAGTTAATTCCTCATCTGCTTGCTGCATGCTGCATGAGACACCTTAAGCTGGTAAGGCTTTTACACATTAAGGCACAGCTTAATCCATATCTCAGTGATAACATTGTAGCAAAGTCATTGTGGTTCGTGAAAGTGAATTTAGAGATACTTGAATTGGAGAATGTGAATTAGAGGAAGAAATACTCTCAGGAATGCATTAAGCAAGTATAAGAGTGTCTAGGCAAGTGCAACATTTTCACTTACTTTTTAGTAAGAATTCATGTTAGCAGGTGTGGCTAATTTAGCAGGCTGTTGACTAAGAACATTTCATGCAAATGAACAGGGTACATTTTGCCTGATTAACGTATGACTGGTGCAACAAAATCAGTCACCGGTTATCCAGCAAAGCTGGGTTATTTTACTTTAATATTTGGTATTAGGATTTTGGAATCTCACACATCCCCGATGTTTATGGGGAGTGCTTTCTGTTTTTAAACACACGGTCATTTTTGGCTGGTAGAATTAACAGAATATAACTTGTCTATCACACATTTGGAAACTAAATTGTTGAAAATGTCATGTTTAATTTCATTCCCTGTGTCCTGGCTATTCAGACAATACGTGTGATTCTGAACATGTTGACCTAAAGTGACCTAAAAAAATCCAACATTAGTTAAGGCTTCAATTCAATTTTATTTGTTATAGAGCTTTTTATAATAGACATTGTCTCAAAGCAGCTTTACAGAAATAGAAACAGAATACACAGAGAGAAACAGATAGATAAATAGAATTTATCCCAACTGAGCAAGCCACTGAGTGGCGACGGTGGCAAGGAAAAATTCCCTAAGATGTTTTAAGAGGAAGAAACCTTGAGAGGAACCAGACTCAGAAGGAAACCCATCCTCATCTGGGTAACAGATAATGTGGAAAAAGTCGATTATGGATTGAGTAGTCTGTATGGCCTTAGGAGCAGCCGTTGTCCCAGCAGTCTGGAATTAGAGAAGCTTCAACAGAGGAACAGAGTCCACAGTATGCTGAAAAGAATCTGACAGAAAGCAAAAGCGTTTGCAGTGCAAGGATTCCATGGCTACATTTGACATAATTTTTTTTCTATTTATTCTAAATAGTTAATAATAATATGACTTGGCTGGTAAAAGTGTGTCTTTGGTCATCAAAAGTACATTAATGTGTGCGTCTCTGGCTGTTATCTTCTCTGAAAATCTGGTTCTTTTCAAGAGTGGTATAGTGTACACAGTCAGTAATTACAGGGAGCCTAGGTGCTTCATTACAGTATTTGCTGTGCTCTGATTGGGATTCTCCTCCGAATGCAATAATCTCATTGTAAGGTTAAAGTGTCTTTAGTCAATTGTGACAGGGAAAGAGGGTTTATAAAAATATGGTAAACCTCTCTTTTTGATTCTTAAACATTTTTGACTATAATTATCATTAGTCCAAACTCTGTCAGAGCTGTGGTAGAGGCCGGGGCTATCCTGTCACTGCTAACAGGCTCAAAGTTTATTACTGACCCTATCTGTTGTGCTGCCTCATATATCTTCTGAGTGCTTCTGTTGTGACGCTCCTTATGCCATGATTCCATACAAGCGACTGTTTCTGTGCTGCACAGCTGAATCATACTGGAGCAAGACTTGGCCCTGAAATAACACTGCTCTTGAGCAAGCTGTGAAGCTGAGTCCTGTGCTCAGCCATACACACATTCTTGAATACCTGGGTGAGGGTGTAATTTACAGGGCTGATTTCTTCTGTTTTTGTGTACATCTCGTACTAAATAGTTTGATATTTGCATGAAATTCAACATAAAGACAACTTGAGTAAATAAACAATAGTTTGTTTGTTTATTTATTTTATTGAACCAAAAATGTTACCCAACACCTATAACCCATATGGAAAATCTAATTGCCCCCTTAAACTTGAAATCTGGTTGTGCCACCAGAAGAAAGTGAGGACTAGATATTCTCCTTTAGGATTTTCTGGTAGAGAGCAGAATTCATATTTCCCTCAATTATCACAAGTTGCCCAGGCCCTGAAGCAGCAAAGCATCCCCACATCACACTGCCACCAACATGCTTGACCGTAGATGGTATGATCTTTTTGTGGTATTCTGTGTTTGGCTTATGCCAGATGTAATGGGACACTAAACAGTTCCACTTTCAACTCCTCAATGCAGAGAACATTCTCCCAAAAGGTTTCAGGATCAAGATGTGTTTTGGCAAAATTCAGATGAGTCTTAATGTTCTTCTGAGTTAGCAGTGGTTTTTACCTTTCCACTCATCCATTGATGCCATTTTCTCTCACCTTTATTGATGCAAGAGAGGCCTGCAGGTCCTTTTATGTTCTTGGCTCTTTTGTGACTTCCTGAATGAGTAGTTGCTGTGCTCTTGGAGGAATTTTGGAAGGTCAGACACTTCTGGGAAGGTTCACTACTATGCAGTTTTTCCATTTGGAGATAACGGCTCTCACTGTGGTTCTTTGGAGTCCCAGAGCCTTTGAAATAGCTTTGTAACATTTCCCAGACTGATATTTCAATCACTGTCTTCATCATTTCTGGAATTTCTTTCAACTTTGATTCATTGCGTTACTGGCTAAGACCTTTTAACCAGAATCATGCTGTTGAAAAAGTTCTATTGAAATGTAGATTTGATTGAACAGGGTTTGCAGTAATCAGGCCTGGCTGTGTCTAGTCCAGCTGAATGCAGTTTTAAAGATTTGGGGAATTATTAACTACGTGGGTAAATACGTAGTTTCACACAGGCCCAGTTGGTATTGGATAACTTTTTTGCTTTAATAAATAACTCAATTAAAAACTGTTTTTTGTTGTTGTTGTTTTTATTCAGGTTGCCTTTGTTTTATCTTGGATTTTGTTTTCATTTCTGAAACAATTTACTATGAGATGCACAAAAACAGAAGAAATCAGGATGAGGGCAAATTCCTTTTCACAGCACTGTATAATGATCAGCTTGTTTGAGAAACAGTAGACGTGGTGGTCATCATATGAGGCAGCACTGATTCTGGGTCAGGGAGCGATTTTAGTCGTTCAGACTTCTGACCACTGAAAGTACAGAAGTTGAAGTTCACACAATTGAAACGTCCTGTTGGTTGTTTGAGAAAACATAAAACAACAAAGGTTAGGTTTAAATTTCACGAACGTTCCACCTTACACTTTTCCCATAACCCCTTTCAACATCTCTAACACATTGCATTAACCTTTACGATTTGTGTATGAGTGATCATCGTATGACTGTACCCGATTAGAGAAAATAATCCTCGTTCTCTCTCATTTACAGTTCAGGGTTCCTGTAGAAAGTGTTCTCCCAGCCAGCTGTGAATGAGTTCTTCCCCCTCAGTGCTACTGAGCCATGCTGCTCCGTTCCCCCTCCCCTCTTTTCCCTCCTCTCCCAAGCCTCATACATAACCACGCTGAAGAGGGATGATTAATGTAAATGGAATCGTTGACTTAAATGCGTTGTTTTCTGATTTTTCTTTTTCGTTTCATTATAAGCCACTGTTTTTCTCTTCTTTATAATGACTTGTTTTGGTTGATCTGTAATGCATGACAGGTTTGCTATTAACGTTAATGAGTGTGACTACTGTTGTGTTAATAGCAGGCTAAAATGAGACTGGCATCAGCTGGGCATGGTTTTCTGTTCATCAGTTAAAACTATAATGGTTTTGTTGGTTGGGCTTAAGCGATTCAACCAAGAAGACCCTCCCTGTACTACTTACACTAAAGGTGTGCATCACTCTGGTATATTTGCTCATTAAGGTCATACTTGCAGTAGGTGGAAATGATTTGAACTTATTTCATTAAATCCTTGCAGTAATGTACACCTTTATGAGCTCAGTAGTACTTAGTTTGGCATGTTGTGTTTTTCATTTTATCCTGTTGCATGTTCACAGAATGTTCTCTAGTCATCCTCTGGGTTTTTATTATTATTTTTTTTATACATGCCATGAGCACGCTTATAGGAGGTGTATTAAGGCGAGATTTTGCTGTGCAACATTTTAAGTATCAGCACCTGCTTATATCTTTGCTTCTTTAACTATTTTGTGACACATTATTACAAACATTTTGTACTTAGAGATTTTTAACTAGTATTGCAAAGGGATCAATATTGCACATGTCGGTGTACAGAATAGTCTTCTAAAACAAATAAAGGGCCGTTTTGACCAAACATTGAAACTGTGGGCACACTCCTTCTGTACGAGTATCATACCATAAAGTCTGCATTGTACATGTTTTACAAATATTACACCACATATGAAAATTTTTATATTATTTTGATTATAGTTCTTCAAAAAAATTCTGCATTTGAATAAATTTGGCAGATATATTTTTCTTTCCTGGGTGTTTGTAAACACGCACAAAAAAAACCTTCTCAGGACTCAGATAAATATGGATCTTCAGTTCATCACTACTTTTGGGCAACATACTTTTGCTCCACTCAAATAACTTCTCAAGAGCAGGAAAAAAACATCCAAATTTGTTTCACAGATATTTTCCACCAATGCATCCTATCCAGTCAGTGGTCACTTTATTCCTTAAACTTATTGTGATTTAATATTTTATCAAGCTTATAATCACTTAATATATAGGTCACGTTGTAGGTGGTTACTGACTGCAGCTGTGTACAATTTGTTAGCTCTCCATCATCCTTCAGTGGAAAGCGATCACTGTTGGTCAGAACCTGACACTGATTAAGGGTTAGAGGATGATTAACAAACTGCATGGATAATTTAGCTGTAAAATAACTCGAAAATAGTTTTAACGAGGTGGGTGTATAATACAGTGTACAGCAACTCTACTGTGTCTGATCCACGTTCTAGCACAACCACTAATATACCGCGGTCAGTGTCACTGCTGTGCTGAAAATTAAACCCCATGAAATAATTCCACTGTTGGGGTTCAGTGAGGCTGACAAATTGTGTACAGAGGCAGATGGGCTATGGTCAGTAATAATATATTTCAAATGTAAGTGCTCATGAAAAAAATTTAGCTGTCTTATATTAAACAGGAAAATAAGTGTTAAATGTCTTGTGTATAATGAATGATTTTCTTCACAAACTTTTGTTTCCAGTTTTAACTGGATCCTAAATTGTTCAAATTTGACGCATCAAATTTCTTTGTGCTACTAAAATACTAACATAACGGTGTGTATTTAATATATTTCAGTTTAACAGGAACACTTGCACAACTGCTCATTCATGCAGTTACTCAATCATGTGGCAGCAGAACGATGCATAAAATCATGCAGATACAGCTCAAGAACTTTAGTTAATGTTCATGTCAAACATCAGAAGGGGGGGGGTGGGAGTCTCATCTCTGTGACTTTAACCGTGCAATGGTTGTTTGTTCCTGACGGACTGGTTTGAGTTTACACAGAATGGTGCGAAAAACAAAAACCCATCTTATGTACAGAGGATCTGCAGGATGAAACATCTTGTTGATGTGCGAGTTCAGAAGCGATTGACCAGACTGGTTTGAACTGCCAGGAAGTCTATAGCTCAAATACTGCTCAATTGTGCTGCGCAGAAAAGCATCTCGGATTGCACAACACATCATACCACATTGGGTTCCACTCCTGTCAGCTAAGAACAGGAGTCTGAGGCTATCATGGGCACAGACTCACCCAGACTGGACAGTTGAAGACTGGAAAAAGACCAGGTGATTTTTATTTTTCTCTCTCCTTTTTTCCCCTCTTCCTTTCTTCTAATCTTCAGTTGTCCAGTTTGAGTGAGTCTGTGCCCATGATGGCATAGCAGACAGGAGTGGACCCTAATATGGTCTTCTACTGTTGTACCTCATCCACCTTAAGGGTTGATGTGTTGTGCATTCTGAGATGCTTTTCTGCTCACCACAGTTGTAAAGACTGATCAAGTTATATGACTATATCCTTCCTGGCAGCTCAAACCAATCTGCTCATTTTCTTCTAACCTCTTATCAACAAGGTGTTTCCACCCACAGAACTGTTGCTCACTCAATGTTCCCATTCTGTGTAAAAACTCGATTGTTGTGTGTGAAAGCCCCAGTAGATCTGTTTCTGTCGTGGAAAACGATCTTTCCAGCCTAACAAAAAACCTTCAGAGACAGAGGCTTTGTAGATGTCAAAAAGTAATCAAACTTTATTGAAACAATAAAGTGAGACATTCTGCAGAAAGTCTGATTTATACACACAAACATGCCTTTGTATACTTTTCTGAAACAGTATATGTATCTGTAGGTGGGTATTAACCTCTTATTTCTAAAAACAAACCAATCTCCATCGCCTAATTAATTATGTCTAATTTTGTGGCACCTGTGCTGTCAGTTGGATTTTTTTTAAAAATTTTTAAAGGTTTTATCAGGACAAGGTCATTTTTTGCAGCGCATGCGATGTTTTCTGAAAGGTTTCATCAGGACAGGGTTTTTACTTTGTCCCAAAATAGAAGTCTTGATTAAAAAGTGTTCTATGGTTTTAGATTGGGTTTCTAAATGTTGATTATACATATAGATTGTACTTTATTAACATATCCAAATGTTAGTTACACATATCGATTACACTATCAATATATTCTGTTTTCCTGAAACACTCAAACCAGCCTGTCTGGTACCAACATCCATGCCACGGTTAAAGTCACAGAGATCACACTTTTTCCTCATTTTGTTGTTTGACGTGAACATTAACTGAAGCTCTTGAGCTGTATCTGCATGATTTTGCTGTATCATGCATTGTGCTGCTGCCACATGATTGGCTGATTGAATAACTGCATACATGCACAGGTGTTTGTATTCCTATTAAAGTGGACAGTGGGGGAGTATTAATTATATTTTAAAAGTCTGTTACATTGTTTTTAAATCAAGACCATTAAAAGGAATGAGTGTACTGATGGAAACAGGATGGGCTGTTGTATATTGATGAATGGCACTCAGCAGGTGTCCCCTCTTAAATCCTAGGAATGATGGGTGTGAGCAGACGTGAAGTATCGTTATTTAATTTGAGGCATTGTGTGTTCTCTGGTGGGTTGTATGTTGAAGCTGACTACACTCTTCCTGCTCACTGCTTTGTGTCTGTGTGTATTTATTTTCCTTCACAGTAATCCCTGGCTCTGCACTGAGTAGTGCCTTTGCCCGCACAGCTTTGCTAATGGACCTGACCTTGAGTTTTTGGTTATTTGCTACTCTAAGGCCATAGGAAGACATTATAGATGCCAGCTCTTGGAGGTTTCTAATAGAACTGCTTCCTTGTGTATAAATGCTTTTTCTTTTTCTTTTTTTTTTTGGTTACAGCAACATTTGCAAAGAAAGCTTTGTGTGCTACTAAATCTAATGATTTGCCTAAGGCTGTGCTTATTTTGCTGGAAGTGTACTATATGCAATGCTATGTGACTAGTATGCTTGCCATGTTTAGCCTCTTCAGGGAGATCCCGAAAATGCACTGAGAGTATATTTCAGGCTAATTAATACGTCTATACATACATGTATATACAGTGTGTATCAGTTCTATCAGAAACTCTAGTTTATGATGTTTATGAATATACACTATAGAAACTTTCAGTGGATTTTAATTAAAGTGTGAATCTGAATTTATTTTAATAAACAGCCCACACCCATCACCCAGATCACTCGGAATTTAACAGCTTTACAATTGTTATTCCACAGCTTAAAGACGTTAACAAGTGGGACTTCAGCTGAATTCATGTTTGTAAACACAATACAGAATATGGTATAAAATATTTCGTGCTTTTGGTTGTCAGTTTTGTCAACATTGTGAAAGAATTTCAGATTAATTTGTCCTCCTTGTCCTCCCATGGTTAGCTTATTTCTCTTTCTGGCTGCTTGACTCTTTCTCTAACCTGCATTTCTGTCCCTTTCTTCTAGCTTCTTTTAAATCTCTCGTGGCCGCCTGTCAGAAGTGGGGATCGCAGATTCCTCAAGAACTAAGCACCCATTTCCTCTTCCTGCCTTTCACTCTGTCAGCCTTTTTATTTTTTGGTTGTTTGTTTTTTGGAAACTTTGTTGTCTGCTCAGTTAAACATGGTCATATGTGGGCTTTACATGGTATTTTGCAAGAAATGTTCACCCTTTTCTATTTAGGAACACCAAACAGCTCCTCACTAATATTTTTATAGACTTTCTGAAGATACTGGAACCAAAGTTCTGGTAGTAAAATAGAGCATGAAGAGAAAAATTATATATTTATTGTAAAAACATCTGTTTTTATAAATTCAAATATATATTGCATTTGCATACATAGCTTTCATTTATCCCCGCAATCTTTTGCATTTACACATCTGGGTTTCTCCTGTGAAGATGTGTTTTTGTGTTGACTCTGACTGTGACATAGAAAGACCCAAAGAAATATTGCACGTTGCGTGTTTAATTTTAGATTCTTAATAATGAAACCATGAAATGAATCTATAATTTGCTTGTAGTGCACAGTTATTTAGGTTCGGCTGATTTTAAGTTTTGATGAGTCCCAGTGATGCGACTCTCATTTTTAACTCTCCTCTAATTTCTTGAATTTTAAAAGTCATGGTTTAAAGAAGCACTTCTGAATACCATGTAGGCCACATTCAGAGCCCCCTTTTTTCATTTCATGCTTTGCCTTATCTAATCAGCCTTTGCATGTTTTATATGCTTCTACAGTGTAAAAGCTTTCTCTGTTGGCCTTTTTTTTTCTTCATAGGTAGTTATTACAGGTCCATGGGCTGTTACACATTTCTGCTGGTTTCTATCAAAACCATATCCTGGAAATACTTCACATTTAGGTATATTGTTCTGACAGTTTAAAATATGCAATGGCAGACCGATATCCATCCATATTTATATATAATTTGAGGATCTATTTTGTGTATTGAAGTAGAAATGTGTTGTTGATCAGTCATGCTGTTGGTAGGTGGTCATTCTGGTTGTCAGACTGCATCATTATCTTAGCATCTTTCATCAGTTACCCTCTGGCGCCTGTCCTAACTCAAAATTGTGAAATATTTCATTGTGGTAAGATTTCATTGGTGTACATTTTCAATTAAAACAAAAATCTGTCAGAAACTGTTGTTTTAGTGATTCAATTAACTATTGGATGTAATCTGTCTGTCTACTGGATTTAAAACAATAAATACATTAATCAGTCTTAGCATGCATTCGAGTTTGGCAGTATCACATGTTGCTTAAATCCAGTTATATGAATGTTAATTTGTGTAACTTTGGATAACAACATTAATCAACGAAGGCTTGATCCAATAATCGAATTATTCATTATACTGTATATTATATATCTTCTGGAACTTACTGTTAAATGCTACAGAGGAAAGAACTTGACACACACTGTGGTAAGATAGTGGCGTTTATGAAATCCTATGCACATGAACAAGCATATCTCTATAACCCATTATGTTAAAAACAAACAAACAAAAAACTATTGTATGTTTGTACAGTATATAAATTGTATATATTATTTTTTATCATTCATTAAAATCGGTTAAGTAGCTCTAAGGTTTTAGGTTCAATACTTGAGATGGTCTGAAATTTGTTGCCGGGGTGTGGGTTTTTTGTTTTTTTTAAGAGAACATGTCATACTTCCTGCATGCTAAATTAACTATAAGGTTATATAAGGCATCAATAGCAAACAAATGAAATAATATTCCATAAACACAAGCTGTATGGCATCCAGTACCCTCCTTCACAGGGGCACAAATGAGGAAAGGCCCAAGGGATCCATCGTCATGTGGAATAGTCCTGGGTCGGATTAATATATACATTGATAGCATCTAGAATAAAAAAAACTGAGATTAGTTAAACAACACTATTACAAACATCATAAAAATATCATGATGTAGATAAATGAACAATTCATTTCAGCTAATATGGGCTGCCTCATTTATGGTTATTTGTCACAATTGTAGTGATGTTAGTTTGTGTTGCTTTGTTAAATGCATCAACACACAACAGTGCTGCTGTTTTTTGAATACAGTGTCACTGCTGAGTTCAAAATAATGAAGGTCTAGACTCTAGAGGCTAACACAATAACTATACAGGAAAAAAGATGCACTATGGTCTTTAACTGTAAGGTGGATGAGGTGGGCATGTCTTGTGAGGCAGACAGTAAGTGTACACAATATTGTAAACATCAATGCTCAGCACGACACACGCACACAGGCCATGAACAGGGCAACAACCACTAATATACCACTGCCATGTCAGTGTCACTGCTGACTGAAAAGGAAGCATCACCCAAGTAATGCCAGCTCAGAGGTGCTCCTATGGTGGCCCCTTTTCACTGATGCACAGATTCTCTGCACATTTTAGTGTTTTCACCGCTCTAACATGCTTTATTCAAATAATCAGCTTATTTATTAACAGCCCTTCTTGAGAGAATGTAGTTGTGCTAGAGTAGGGACAACATTCAAATGTGCAGGACAAGAGGTACCCCAGGACCAGGGTTGGGAATATGTGCACTGATGGATGTAGATAAGGCTGACAAATTGTACATTGCAGCATATAGACGAGGACTTCTTTCGGATGCTTCTGTTCAGGTTTCCTACAGTGGCTCATCCGGTAATGGAAATCCACTTTATGATCTGCATATTTGATTTGGCACAGGTTTTTACGCCAGATGCCCTTCTTGACGCAACCCTCCCATTTTATCTGGGCTTGGGACCAGCAATGAGAGTGCACTAGCATGTGATACCCCAGTGGCTGGGTTTGGTGCCCAGCATGGGGCTTAAAACCACAATCCTGAGATTAAGAGTCTCATGCTCTACCAACTGTCAGTCAATAATTATATACCAACAAAATGCACCTATATGGTAAGGTTTACCATGTAGGTGTACCTAATAATATACACTAGTGAAAAGTTTTTGGACACCTGAACATCACAGCTGTATGTGCTTTTAGAACATTCCGTTCCAGATTTTGTCCGCCTTTTTGCTGGTATAATAACCTCCACTCTTCTGAGAAGGCTTTCCGCAATATTTTGGAGTGTGGCTGTGGGGATTTGTGTCCATTCAGCCACAAGCACATTAGAGTGGTCAGGCACTGATGTCAGGTGAAGCGGTAGGGTGTTCAGTCAGTGTTCCAGTTCTGCTGTCAGCGTTCCAGGTGTTCAGTCAGTGTTCCAGTTCTGCTGTCAGCGTTCCAGGTGTTCAGTCAGCGTTGCTGTTGTGCAGTCAGCGTTCCAGGTGTGCGGTCAGCGTTCCTGTTGTGCTGTCAGTGTTCCAGGTGTGCGGTCAGCGTTCCTGTTGTGCAGTCAGTGTTCCAGGTGTGCGGTCAGCGTTCCTGTTGTGCAGTCAGCGTTCCAGGTGTTCAGTCAGCGTTCCATTTGTTCCGTGGGGTTGAGATCAGGGCTCTTCCACTCCAACCTTAGCAGACCGTGTCTTCATTGTCCTCGCTTTTTGCACAGCGGCACTGTCATACTGGATCAGGTTTTGGTCCTTTAATTTCAGTGAACTGGAATTATAAAGCTACAGCATACAGATAATTCTAGATAATTGTGTGCTTCCAGTATTGTGGCAAAAGTTTGGGGAAATACACACATATGGCTGTGATGCTCAGGTGTCTACCACCGTTTGGCTATATCGTGTATATTTAACGTGCCTGATAGGTGTGTGTATTTCAATCTTGTCCAACCCAAGTACCAGTTGATGCGTGGCAAAATATTGAAAAGACCACACGTACTTCACTCCTTGGTCACTGTGCGGCGCTAGAGCACAGAAAACACCAGCTGGCTGACGGGCTCCTGCTGCTGGAGTGTACAGTACAGTGTCCTTCCCTGCACACTGAAACGCGTCGGGTGTAGTCGCGGTCCGTCTCGCTTGATAAATATGTCTACTACCACCGGCGGCGGCGAGTTCGGCAATCCTCTGCGAAAGTTCAAGCTCGTCTTTCTGGGGGAGCAGAGCGGTGAGTGACGCAACACTACTCCCCGAGAAAAAGGCCAGAGACCGTGGTGATCAGACAGGATGCTACTCCTCCAGCTGACAGCCGGGGCTACATTAGCGAGTTAGCAAGCTAGAGGCCTATGGAGAAATATCTGCCTCCGAGTAGTTAACAATCCCCCCCCAGCGACTTCAGACCATGATCACCCTTCATGAACAATACCAAGTCCCCGGTATAACGCGGGCTGACTCGCTCAGTGCGCTGTAATCCTCAGGATGCGCGTGAACCCTGCCCACATAAGCGCGACATTTCCTCCAGCAGTTTGCGCGTTAAAGCCTGAACTCGGGTATATAAACTGCTCCGTGGATCTATTTACATGTGTATGACCATCCCGTTACGTGTGTGAGAGAGAAATGCGGAGTGTTGTAGTCCGCTAACAGAGATGGCTACACGCCGTCGCTAGCTCGCTACATTCCCCGACGCTAACGCTAACGCTAGTTCTCGAAACGGCACGGATTTCGTGGTTACACCGCGGAGCTGCGGACTCTGTACGACACCGATCACAGGACGTGTCGCGCCCGTGTAATAAACGGGTCCCGTTCTGTAGCGCTGGATGTTTCATGTGTAGCCGAGTCGAGCTCGAGCACGGAGCGCTACAGATACAGCGGGTACCTTTCTAGCGACGCCAGCTGGGGACTAGCAGGACGAGGTCTCTCTCGGGTTTAATCCGCGACGTGGGATTCTTTTCACCCGATAAACCATCTCCATTTTGAAATCTGTGTTAAAATCGCTTACACGTAGCTAACAGGTCTGGGGTTTTTCCTTCCTTTAAAAAAAATATTATTATTGAAAGGATCCTTAGCGAGGAACTGACACCACCCATATTGCCAACTCAGCGACTACAGTTCACTCAGTGTTCCCCTGATCGGTGATCAGTGTTCCACATGCTCCTGGTGATGTGTACACGGATACATGAACATTTCATACAATTCGAAGTAAATGGTTTTTTCTTCTTGTTGTTTCTGCAGTTGGCAAGACTTCTCTAATCACCAGGTTCATGTATGACAGCTTTGATAACACCTACCAGGTACAACAGAAAACCACACCAATCACGCGGGGGGGGGGAGGAATATATAATATCTGACAAAAGTGAGTACACCCCTCACATTTGTGTAAATATTTGATGTTATCTGTTCATGCGACAACACTGAAGAAATGACACTGTGCTACAATGTAAAGTAGTGAGTGTACAGCTTGTGTAACAGTGTCAATTTGCT
>JAOUWY010000054.1:22640348-22651627 GCA_025728095.1 Prietella phreatophila | reverse complement strand
GATCTGAATTTGAGTCTCTCGCATCCATTTTAGTTTGGCAACAGTTTTTTACGCCGGATGCCCTTCCTGCCGCAACCATCCCCATTTATCTGGGCTTGGGACCGGCACAGAACCTTCCACTGACTTGTGTCATGGCTCCGTAGCTGGGTTAAACTGTTTCCATTTCCATGAAGTGCAGATGTTTCCATGTCCTCTTCAAGTTCCCTACTTCCCCCAAGACCCCCTCCCCCCAAGTATTAGCTACCATATGCATATAATCTAAGTTTACCAAGTTAAATTGCATATATACATGGGGGTTTTCTTACTGGAAGACTATCTTACCCTTCATTGCTTGAGAACTATCGCATCTCAAATTCAGTTCAATTAAATTTGATTTGTATAGTGCTTTTTACAATGGACATTGTCTCAAAGCAGCTTTACAGAAACGTATAAACACAGGATGCAGATTTTAAATGTGTGTATGAATCCCTATTGACGAAGCCGGTGACGAGGAAAAACTCTCTAAGATGATATGAGGAAGAAACCTTGAGAGGAACCCGACTCAGAAGGTAACCCGTCCTTATCTGGGTAACAACAGATAGTGTGAAAGTAAAACAAAGTTCATTATGGTTTTTACATGAAGTCTGTTTGTTAAACTAGTCCACAACTAGTCCACCTGAGTGCAAAACTGCATGTGGTAATTGCAGTCCCAAGGCCATAGCAGCAACCGTAGTCCCAGCAACCACAGTGAGAATGTCCATGTGAAATTGAGGTCCAAATCTATTTCATGGTACTTCAGGCGGCACCATCCTAAGCAATCTCAAGGCTATAGCCTCCAGTTGATGAGGGCTCCATCAAGATGTAGTGCATCCAAACGGATCAGGCAGGTCTGGAGTGCAGAAAGGGTCAGGATCACTGGCATCACATCCAGACAGTAAGGCATTACAGTAATCTAGCCTCGAGGTGATGTAAACATGAACTAAAATTTCTGCATCATGTCGTGACAATATATTTCTTATCTTAGAAATATTTCTGAGATGAAAGAAAGCTATCCTAGTAATATTATCTACATGAGCATCAAACAAAAGTCTGGAGTCAATAATCACTCCAAGGTCTTGAACTGCTGTACATGATGAAACAGAAAGTCCATCCGGAGTTTACAATGTAATCAGAAAGATTACTTCTAGCTACACGCGATCCTGGTACAAGCACTTCTGTTTGATCAGAATTAAGTAAGAGGAAGTTAATAAGCATCCCAAGTCTAATGTCCTTTACACAATTCTCAACTTTATTAAGCTGTTGTGTGTTGTCTGGCTTTGCTGAACCATACAGCTATGTATCATCAGCATAACAGTGGAAGCTAATACCATGTTTATGAATAATTTGACCCAGAGGTAGCATATATGAAGTAAAAAGCAGTGGGCCTAAAACGGAACCTTGTGGTGCAAGCATAGCTCAAAATACACAGCATGTTTTTTTCTCGTTGTGACAGTCTCTGCATTCCCAATTGTAAAAATCACCATCTGAAGGGCATTTTGAAGGGAGAGTAATCAAGCTATCTAGCTGTAAGATTGCTTCAAACTGAATTTCCAATAAAAATGACTTACAAATTGAGTTCCATGTAACCATTATTTATTTATTTTTTTTAGCACCACAGCTTTTAGCCCTCCAAAGCTCTCACAGTGGATGGTAAAGTCTCTGAAAGGATTAGGGATGATCATTTCAGCTCTAAATTTGAGTATAAATTGATTAATTTAGTATTTATGTCTATGCACTAAATGACAAATAAAGTCATATCTTTCCTGAATTTTCTCTGGATGTTCTATTTTCTTGTAATTATACGGAGAACTTTTGGATGTTAAAATGTAATGGTTTGAAAATAATAGTGTGGTTTTTTGATTGTGTATAAACATTAAACTAATGATTTAAGTAAAACCTTGTCTGCTTTATTAGACAATTTTGAATAAATGAACAAGACATTCTGTAGAAGTAATCAGGTTTGATATTTCTAAATTAAGTCTCATACACTGTTAATGACAATAAATAGCTGAAAGGAGTACTGCTAAAGAACAGAACAAAGATTGAGACTTGACTTGGACTTCAGGGACTTGTGAACATGTCTGGCTATTACACTGCAGATGGTGGCTTTAAGTGTCAGAAATATGACTGAGGTAAAATAAGTAATATGAGTAAATTTTACATCAAATGCTAAAACTGCACTATAGTGCTGTATCAACAGTATATTGTTTCCTTGGATTTTTGGTCTGTCAGTAAAGAACCTTTTGTGGTTTCTGAATTTGGTGATGTGTGATGGGACTGAACCCAGAGTTATTTT
Organism: Prietella phreatophila; assembly: GCA_025728095.1. Lineage (NCBI taxonomy): Eukaryota > Metazoa > Chordata > Actinopteri > Siluriformes > Ictaluridae > Prietella > Prietella phreatophila. Next base: position 22,649,313 of record JAOUWY010000054.1, on the reverse strand, counting down.
CTATTAACAAGTGAATGATTTTAATAACTTTCAACACTTGTGCGAACTTGTGGATAGTGGAGAAATATAGACTTGCTGTGTTTTATATGATTGGTCTGCACCCAGGATTGATTCTAGATTCAGAAGGGAGAGTATATACATCATGGTTGCAGGTTTATCGCATAGAATTAACCACCATGACAAGGATAATGCCGTGAGTTCATGGTAAGCTGCTTGCCACTGAAAACATTGCACAGCCTGCATGACTAAACTCCTCAATCAGGAAAAGCATGAATTCTGATTGTGCAATTATTATACAACACCTACAGTGTGTGGACAATTGTACATGCCATGCTGGGTGCATGGCATTGTCTCTTGCACCAGCCGTGTCACAGTGGTCAATATTGTTCTGTCTTTGTACTAAACTGTCCATAAAAATAGTCTCTGGTCCAGGAAAGACATAATGGGCTCAGATTGCAGACTGTGGTCTGGATGCGGATCCAGCAAAAGTATTTTAGTAGATTAAACAAAGCACATGAACAATAGCTGTAATGATCAATGCATGACATAATAGCTGTAGGTAATTATTTACCTGATGGGAGCTCATAAACAAAGGGATGCATTTTCACAGGTATTCATAGTTTTTTCATTATTTTAATTAACCCTTTGTGGTCTAATTAGTGAAGGAGTGACGTGGTTGTTAAAAAAAAATAACAAATGTACCCTGAAAAATGCATCAGAAAAGCATTTCCTTTATGGTCGAGAGATCACAAGTACGAATCCAAAAAATGCCACACCAGTCTGTTGCCGGGAGCGACAAGAGCAAAATTCCCTGTGATCTCTGGGTTGGAGAACGGCTTTCCTCCGAGTGTGTTGACTGCACTGTGACACAGCAGCTGCAGTAGTTCAAAAAGTTGACTGGCTTCATTAGTATCTGTTCTGTTTTAGGGGATGGTAGGGGTGGATGGGAAAAGACCAAATAAGGAAGAAAATGGGTTTGGGAAACCATGTCCAGGGGTTGTCAACTGAATGCAGACCCAGCAAAGTGTTTCATCAGATCAAACCAAGCACTTAAATATACAGTAGCAGTGTGTGAAAAATACAGTAAATGTGTGAAAAAGACCTTCCTGTAGATGATTCTTTAGCTCATCAGGAAAGGTGGCTTGTCAAAAAAAAAAAAAGTCAGCAAACAAATCTAGAATGTTTTCAAGATAACAGAAAACAATGCATTTGTTCAAAACATATCTTATCATAGTCTGTGGCACTAGTCAGAAGTGGTAATGTGAAATCAGTCATGGTTGCTGTAGAATTTACGTTCCTTTGTGAAGGACCATTAAAAAGAAACCCATGATGCTTTTAAATGGTCTACATTTGTAGCACTATAGTTGAGTTATATTCTGGCACTTTTGCACCCGGTGCCCCTATTTTGTATAACACTGAGTGCAAGTGTTTGCACAGAAGCACAGAAGCTGCAAGAACGCATCACTAACCGTAGTTTCTGAAAACAATGTTGAAATTCTGTTTTCTCAGATTTTTCGCCTGAGGTATACATTCGATGTTTTAAAACTCATGCAACATAGTTCAACATGTCGTAACTGGTAATATTTTCTTTGGCGGCAAAATCTGCACCAGTATAGCATAATCTCAAGACTAGAATAATGCCATATTGTCCATTTTAATCACCTTAATCGAATGTATTATTTTTATCACACTATACAATCTTGCCAATAAATCACACCCTTAGGTGGAACATGTCTGGTCATATGATCTAAGCTGTCTTAGATTGCAGTTGTGTGGTTAAATTTTACTGCTCATATATCAACCAGAGGCATGTAGAAAAACACAGATACATGTTAAAGAAACACATTCATTTTAATTGCATTAATGCTAAGCTCTTTGTATCCACTTTCTCTCCAGTCAGGCCAGATTTCTTGCCTTTTTCTTTTCTAAAACTGATCCTTTTTTTTCTCCTCATAACTTGTCCTAGTTACTGTGCTTTTTGGAGCTTATTTTTATTTATTTATTTATTTTTATACCGACCCCTCTTTATCATGTCAATCTGATCATCTGTTGTGAGATGAGAGGAGAAGCTGATGAAAAAGCATATTTTGACAATGTATTGTTTCGGTGCATGGGAAAAGCTAATGGAGAAAATACCTCTGTGACAAGTGAATTACTCTGCCATGGTTTGAGAAGGCCATGTGTATTTGATTCAAATACGTCTTGTCTTAAATTATGGACTAGGCAGCCACACAATTGTTTTATGTTTATTGTATATAAATACAACTTAGCCATCATTGTTGGTATGCTGTGTGTATATTCTAGACTCCAGATTTTCCTGGCTGTTTTTTTACTGGCCATGTGAAATACTCACCAGTAATGTAAACCATATACTATAAACCCAGTAGCAACACAGGATGGCATGTGAACATATCCTTATCTGAATATGGAATTAATGGCATGCAAACTTTTCTTAAAACATATAACTGTATTACTTGCACCAATGTAGATATTTGACTCTTTCCCTGGCCTACATTAGTAATATTGGGTATTTTTAAATTTGTATGTTATTTGTCCATAATATATCTATTTAAAATGCCTTCTCTGTGTCTATTAATCTGTTGATCACTTGCTATATTTATTCATTGTTTCATTTTCCCATGAATTTTGTAACTGAAAAAAAAAACACCCTCTATGCAGGTGCAGTAACCACTAATGAGTTAGGAGGTGTGTTCCAATGTACTACTTCTTCCATATATTGTCTTTCCTCTAGGCAGGTCTGAGATGTGAGTCATTTAACAGATTCCTACACACATAGAAACTCCGCTACAAAATAACAAAGGAGCTCTTATTCATCTTTCATTCTGTGCATGAAGAAAACGCAATGCGCTCAAGAGACAGCATCTTCAGAACCTGCCTCAGAGGGATTTACAGTTGCTCCTGGAAGCGTTCACAAGACAGCACACAAAAAGTGAGCCATGATCATTTTGTCTAATATAATCATTTTGAAATATCATTGAATACTTCCTTAATGAGCACTTACAATGTAACTGTTTTCCTTTTAACTCAGTGTAGTGCTCTTGGACATAAGATTTAGTCCTGGTGAAAAGTGTTTTAATTGTAAGCCTGATTACTGGTGCAGGGGGAATGTTTTATTTGCTTTTGTACTAAACGTATCAAGATGACTAATTAGGAATATATTCAGGAGTTTCTAAACCCTTTTGTGCAGTGGCCTGCTTTGGTTAAAAGCTGTTAAGAGCTGCAATCAGTTTATCACATCCTGCATGTTGTGTCTCATCAATCCATCATTCATGATCAAGCGAAACTGAACATGAGGAAACAAGGGCATGATTCCAGGAACCTCAAACGGGGCATCCAGACTCACTTTAAACATCTACACAATATAGATGAGCGTTTATTTGAATGCCACATTTAAATAAAGGTTTAGCAGGGTTTTTTTTTTTTTTTTTTTTGTGCATCAAGAAAATTCTCTCATCTTTTTCATTTAGGGTTTAAAAGTTTTTCCAACAGGGACATTTCTTAAATGTGTTTAAGTCTTTGACTCCTTAAGTACTCAGAAGGGTGATGGTTGATTGAAATTCCACTTTAAGTACAGTTTATTTATGATCCATGTAACCTGAACACAGTAAGATTGCGAAAGACAAGACTGTAATATATGCATTTTTTTCACTGATCCGTAAGATTGTAGCAATTCATGTCAACTGGCAGAAACCAAACATTTAACATGAAAGCTTGCTGTGCTTGTTTGTGTGAGTAATAGTGTTGACCTGTTTGGCCGGTATGAAGATTACAGGTAAAAGTAAATTGGAATGACTGTAAGTTGGAAACATGTAGAAACTTGTACCACGTTTGTTCTCTCTCATCCTTCTTTACAGTGTGTATACTGCTGGTTCAGCTTTCTCTCTCTGGTGTCCATTCTGACCTTGGGCTGGATATATATCTGTTTTGTTGCTTACAATGACCACGATGATGTCAACTGGTGAAAACACACACTCACTCATGCACGGACACTCTCTCTCTCTCTCTCTCTCGCTCTCTCTCTCTCTCTCTCTCTCTCTCTCCCCACATTAAGTATCTCATACAAATGTCAAATTTAAATTATTCTAAAAATTTTAGCATTTTTTTCTTCTGTATTTATTACAAATCATATCTTCATTAAATATCCTGGTTACTCAGTGTGGTGGGTAGATAAATATTTATTCACGACTTGTCACTTTAACAGGAAGGCCTTTAATTTCCTCAGTGTTTGGGTGAACTGGTACATGATTGTTATAATCCTGTCTGCAGTATTGGCTACTTACTGTCTTCTCCTCCTGGTAAGAATGGAAAATAGATTCACCGTAATGATATTTTTGTAAGTGCCTCTAGTTAGTTATTTGTTGTAATAAAATGCCTTGCTTGTTTCAGGTGCTTTCATTAGTTCATATTTCCATAAAAGAACCTTTGGCGTTACACTGGCTACATAAGGTACAGATATCTGCCACATCCAGATATTTCTCACATAGTGTTTATGCATATATTAAAGTATAATGTTTGAAACAATTAGAAAAGATGTTCAAAGTGCACTAAATGTAAACCGGAAGACTTTTCAGCTAACATTCTGTTCTAGACTCTAGAGAAGGAAGTTATGAGGAGAAATTTCTTAGCAGTAATATCTCAGTAAAAGGCTAATCAGATAGACTGATTGTTTTTTATTGTGTAGGTTTTGTTGTTTGTGGGTCTGGTTATAGTCGGGCTTGGCATAGGTGGAATGAGCTTCGAATGGAAACAAGAATGGTCCACTATCTACTTATCACTACAGGTGAAGAATGGAAATAAATTTTTAACTATTTATGATTACATGAGTCTGAGTATATACATATACAGTACATGTACAGTCTTAGGCACAAACATTACTTTTCCAACAAAAAAAGTACATGTTGGAGAAAAAAGTTTGTAGGTCAGTAAACAAAGTAACGTATAGTGTAACAGACCACTTTTCAGATAAAAACATAATGGAGGCTGCTGGGTTTTGCATGCTAAAAATAATAAATAAAAATGCTGCAGCAAGTGCAACAGTCAGAGTCTCCAGAAGAACTGTGGAAGATTCTCCAAGATGCTCAGTAAAACGTACCAGCTATGTTGTTTACAAAACAGCACAAATTGTACCCGAGACTACTGATGTATTTTTTAAAATGCAAATCCAAGTCAATTTAGCACTTTTAACAATGAACATAGTCCCAAAGCAGCTTTCAAGAAATCTATTAATTCAGGATATAGATTTTAAGGGCGGGATATAGCAAAGGGTTGTCCCAACAAATTTTGGACTTTGTTTAATTTATTGCTGTTCACTGCTTTTTATATTATTTTCTTAGGTAGAAACATTATTTTTTGAGGGCATCCATGCTTTACAGCATTACCTTTAATGCGCATAAAACCTTTGCACAGTAACGCATATAGACGCAATTTGTTGTACTACTGTCTCTAGTATTGTGTCGTTGTATTGTACAGGCCACGGCACCTTTTCTGCATTTGGGTGCTGTTGTGGCTTTGACCATGATCAGTTGGCTTGTGTTCCAGAGTTACTACAGAGCTCGGAGAACTGGTGAGTACTTCTTAAATAGTTCAATGAAACACGCCACGTACAGTGCCCTGCATTAATATTGGCACCCTTGGTAAGTATGAGCAAAGAAGGCTGTGAAAAATTGTCTGTGTTGTTTACCTTTTTGATCTTTAGTTGAAAAAATTCACCAAAGTATACTCTGCTCTCATGGATATCAAACAATTGCAATTGACGTAATGGAGTCACAGGCAAGGGTCAATGAATCATGCAAACAGTCCAGACTAGGCAAGGGAAAGAGACATTGTCATGAAGTGAACAAAGTCAAAATCATATTAAAAACACACAGTATCATGGCTTGGTAACACCAAAGACAAAAGGCAACTGAGTGTATACTTCACGAAGACATTGTGAATGAGCAGTCTCTTTTATATTGTGGTGTGGTTTGGAAAAGGTGTGTGTGATTAGTCCTCAGGAGAAGGTGAAGTGTCTGTGTGTTGCATGACACAAACTAAACATAGGTTTATTAAAATAAATATTTTTGGTTAAATACAGGTGTGCAATAATTATTGACACCCTTTTAGTCAATACTTGGTGCTACCTCCCTTTGCCAAGATAACAGCTCTGAGTTTTCTCCTATAATGCCTGATTAGGTTAGAGAATACATCTCCTCTTCAGTTCACCCCACAGGTTTTTTATTGGTTTCAAGTCAGGGGACTGGGACGGCCATCGCAGGACCTTGATTTTGTGGTCAGTAAACCATCTTTGTGTTGAGTTTGCTGTATGTTTTGGATCACCAACCTGCTGGAAGATCCAACCACGGCCCATTTTAAGTTTCCGGCAGAGGCAGTCAGCCTTCTTTGCTCATATTTACCATGGGTGTCAATATTAGTGGAGGGCATAAATAGTTATTCAGAAAAGCACTGAACACTGCACATTGGCTGTCTTTGTGTTGGCACAGTTTCTAAGATCGTCATAATTGGGGTATTCATGGCAATATTGGTCGTGGTTTTCCTCATTCCTCTCTTGATTCGTAGTCCATGTCTTACTGACAGACTTCCCCCAAAACCCAGTCTTGTGGGTCACCGTGGTGCACCTGTGGTAAGCACAGCTTTTTGGAAAAGTTATTATACATGTGGTGTTGCATTTATTTCTACAGATAATGTATCATTTTACACTTGCTTATACCAGACTGGCTGTTTTGGAATAGTTTTGTAATGTTTCAAGTTATTCTAGTGTGATAACTTTATTTGAACCCACCGTCAGTTTGGAGCATATTAATGAGTGAATCATTTCTGGTTGTTTCACCTTTGGCATCATTCCCAGAATGCTAGGTGGTTTTTTTTTTTTTTTTTAAATGAGTTTGCTGTCTAATGTGGGAATGTTCTTTAAATCAGATGGATCTGTAGACTACTTAAGGTCTTTGGAGCAGTTGATCTAGTTGTAGGTATATAATAAAATGTAGTGACGATAAAGATTAGAGATTAATACATTTAGAGATTAAGTTAATTAAAATGTAGTATATCCTGTAAAATCACCCTTAAATAGTTTTTTTTACTGTGCTGTGTTCAGCTGGCTCCAGAGAACACCATGATGTCATTCAATACTAGTGTGGAGTGTGGTGTGATGGCCTTTGAGATGGATGTGCAGCTCAGGTACATCAAATCCAAGTGACATATTTCTACTATTTGTCTTGGCTCTGCTTTCTAATGTGAATCTTCCTCTCTCTTCAGCAAGGACATGGTTCCTTTTCTAATGCATGATCATGGTAGTAAGTTTCTGGCGAGGACAACTAATGTGGATGCCATGTTTCCAAATCGGAAGTACAACACGAGCAATGACTTCACATGGAAGGAGCTAGGGGATTTAAATGCAGGGGAATGGTTTGTCAAGGTAAAATAGGGAATTTTTCCATGGTAATTAAAATGGGAAATTATTTACATTCATGAGGGAGAATTTGAATTATTTATTTATAAAAAAAACCTTTTGAGAAAGCAAATGCTTTTTTGTTCATGCAGACAAACCCTTTTTGGTCTGTGTCTTTCATTTCGGAGAAAGACAAGGCTCTTGCTCGTGAACAGAGAGTGCCATCCCTCGAACAACTCCTAGGTATGGCAAAAGAGCACAACATCTCTCTTATCTTTGACTTGCCGAATGACGACGATGACTGCAATCACACAGTTAAGACCATACTGGAATCTAACATCTTGCAAAGTTTGGTAAGCTGAATTGAAGAACTGCATTATATTCGTTCTTTACTAGCTGGTCCTCTGACAGAGTTCATTCCAGTTCGAACAATGAATTCCAAAAAAGGCAACAAACACAGAATGCGATGATCTGCAAATCAAATAAAGCCATATGTTATTCACAATAGAACATACCAAACAAATCAAATGTTTAAACAGAGGAAATGTACCATGTTAAGGTAAAAAATAAGATATTTTGAATTTGATGTCCGGCTGGAAAAGTAAGTGTTACTAAAAAGGAACGGGCGGAAGTTAACTGGCAACAGGACTGTAACATGATTTGGTGTTAGGTACTGCACACATCAGCTAATTAATTGTCAATAAATACGATAGATTTGTCGATGAAGTAAAAATATGAAGGTGAAGTAGCTACGTGTAAGCTCTTTTTTTTTTTTTAATTGGTCTTTTAAAATCCTGCTGTGCTGCTTTTTGTTGAAGGTCTGACCCTATGACTGTAATGTCTTTCAGATATGGTGGCTTCCTTCAAGGTGTAGGCAGGATGTTAAGAAGCAGGCTCCAGGTTTTCGCCAGGTCTACAGCAATATCTATTCAATGGAGAATGACGCTGGGCGATTTCTTAATGTGAAATACAACGCAATGAGTACTGAGGATATTAGGTGTGTATTAAAGGCGTTTGCGCACACTTTGAGGCAAGCATAGACATGAAAGTAAGTGAAAGGCTGTAATTCGACACCATGAGGAAATTCCATGAGAGATATGTGGTTTAGATATTATTAGGAAGTTGGTGCATATTCCTATATTTCACCAAGTATAAAATTAATCACAGGAAATAAAACTTAGTTTTGGTGTAGGGGTGTATTAAATATGCTTATATTGTTGCCTATGTATGGTACAGTAACTTCAGAAGCTCTAATGTGACGGTCAACCTGTGGGTGGTGAACGAGCGCTGGCTTTTCTCGTTACTGTGGTGCGCAGGGGCCAGCTCAGTGACCACTAACACATGCCACCTCCTCAAAGACATGTCTCAGCCTGACTGGCATCTGGTAATTTACACTTCGCCTGTTCTACTTTCTGCTCTCATATCAAATTTATGTCAAAGTTCATTAGTGTTGTACTTCAGTCCAAAAAGTTATGCAAGAAGCTCTCTCTCTCTCTCTCTCTCTCTCTCTCTCTCTCTCTCTCTCTCCCTCTCTCTCTCTCTCTCTTTGTGTGTGTGAAT
>JAOUWY010000054.1:22545258-22557831 GCA_025728095.1 Prietella phreatophila | reverse complement strand
GGGATAGGCTCCAGGTTCCCTGCGACCCTGAAGAAGGAATAAGCGGTTGAAGATGGATGGATGGATGGATGGATGGATAAAATTATTGAGTATTAAAAAAATTAAGTTTAATTTATGATTATTAGTTTGCCCAATTACTTTTGATCCCTTAAAAACGAGGGTGGTTGCGGTGCCGTAATTCCTACACTGCTGTATTTGAATACCACCAGATTAAAGCTGAAAGTCTTTCAGTTATATTTAATAGTCCAGTATTCTATGGTAGACAGCTAAAATGTGCAAATATTTATGGACCTGACTGTATGTTCAGAATGTACTTTTCAGATATATTAATACATTAATAAATTATAATATTTAAAAGTTGTGGATGTTCTACTAAGCTGATTTATATTGGCCTGGCCCACTTGACACTGGGCCAAGTGTAACGTGACCCATTACCTAACATATGTTTGATATCGTGACAAAATAAATCTTGTAGTTGTGTTCTACAAAACATGTTGACTGGTATCTCTTGTAGTATTTTCATAAAGCATGAAACACAAATCTTTATTTAGATCAGTATTTTTAGAATTCTCTCTCAAAAAAAAAGTCAAGAGTGCTTTTACACATAGAGTGTTTCTACACCCAAAAACTGGCAGGAAATGCCATCAGTTGCAGACGCTGTCTAATGGATAGTCACCCTCATCTGGCTATTGTGCAGGAGCTTGAGGAAAAATTTGGATGAATGTGATACAGGTGGACTGTCCTCTAAACAGTTATTCTAAACCCAGGGTAAGCCTCCACCAATTCCACCATTAGCAGTTCTGTGCACTGAGAGAGAGAGAGAGAGAGAGAGAGAGGAGGAGGATCCTGGGTAGCCTGGATAGCTGTTGTCATGGGAATACATTGATTTTTTTTTAACAATTTGGCTATGGCACGTCCCACCACTCACAAAGGTTCATTGAGAACCCACGTTGTAATCCCGTGTGTTCTGTCAGGGATGGGCGCGAGTATTAATTCATTTTCTAAATAAGCAGCAGCTGCAATAAATCAAATACCAGTATTTTGTGTGCATGGCCCTGATTCCTTTACTGCAGCTGGAGAGATGTGAGCAGTGACAGCTGGCTAGAGAACAACCTCTTATCATTAGTTTTTGAATTAAAAGGAAATTAAGGGATTTATGATAATCTTATCCAGATTTGGTTAATTCCACCCATGGTCCTTCTCTACCCTTCTGCCACATCTGGACAACTTCCAACATTTTATGTCGAATGGACGATATTGCAGGTCTGGTCTGTATCTGCCTTTTCATGTAAGTCAGGGTGTGCATAACGTTTGAATGATTAGAAATAAAGACATAAAAATATTTCTTAAGCAGAAATGTGACGCAGTAAATCCTATTGTACAATGAGATCATGGTTATTTATAAACAAAGTGCTAGGTTTTTATACTATACTTGGTTTGCTTATATCTAAGCCTATGAATTTCAGGAAACAGCATGTCTCCTATAGTATTTCAGAAAATTCCACCTGATCTTTATTAGCAGAGAATGGATTTGGCTGTCTTTTTAAAAAAAGATTAATCAGAGATATCGGAACAGAATAATTATAATACATGAATACAAATGAAAATAATGTAGCTCATTTATGAAGCACTGTAGTTTCTTACTGTATTATTTAGCAGTGTGTTTGCTAAATAATGGGTGTTTATTTGGTTTGGCCAGTCAGCCAGGTTATCAGGTTATCAGCCAGGCTGTGCTGTAGGTGTACATTTAGTGTGTCATCTTAGGAAGAACATTCAGTGTGGAATGCGAATGCCTCTCCTGGTGTATCTGACAAGTAATAGGAGATTGAGGATGAAACTGAAACCTATGACACAAAAAACGTTTAAGAAAGGGCTGTTGTGTTTCTGGTGGCCTTTGTGCATAACGTGAAGAAGTTATTGTGAGACTGTAACACCTGAAACTGCAATTACAAAGAACGAGAATGTGATAGGTGAACGTCTATAGTGTACAAGTATGGTGTATTGTTGTAATTCCACATATTTCTGTTCCACTCTTTTTTTTTTCTTTTTTTTTAACTTTTGAATTTAGTTGTTTAAAATGGTGGCTTATGATAGTGTGCTGCCAGGTGATGTAAATTCCAGGAAGGATAAGCAGAAGATTAATGTACAATTACGTTGAAACACCAAGCAGTTTTAGGTTACATCAGTAATAATTGCTTGGAGTATATTCATCTTCATAACTTCTTGGTTCGTCTTGGAATCCTGCTTTGTAGCTTTTGAACGTATTTTGTTCGGAAAATGACTAAATGCTATTGTGTCAGTGTAGTAGGCCTCCTTTAAATTAAAAGAAAAAACACCTGCATTGAAGTGGATCACTCAGCAGCCCTCATTGTATCAGTCAGATCAATGATGGAAACAAGACCAGGTTTACTTTTATTATGCCATGAAAGACCTCGGGATGCTTTGTGTCTACTCGTTTACTCTCTCTGGAGACCTCATTGATGTAGTCGGAAATGGTAGTCTGCGACAAACTTAATTTGAAGCATATTATTGCATCCAGCTCTATCTTGCACATGCTATCACCTCTTAGTAGCAGTTCATGAAAGAAGATGGAAGAATGGAATTATGTGTAGTCCAGAAGGGGATTCAAACATATAGAAGCATATTCCTTTTGCTATAGGTGTAGTTTGTTGACTGAGAACTACAGGCCAATTTAATCCTAACACCTCAAGTCCTGATTCTGCTCTTCTCCCTACGGCATCACACCTTGGTTATAATGTTCCGTGTTTCATGGAGGCACACTGGCTGTTTCCATGGCATGGATTTATTTTCTCCTTGCTCCTGACAGTGCGTATATGAGGGCGTGTGTGTGTGTGTGTGTGTGTGTGTGTGTGTGTGTGTGTGTGTGTGTGAGAGAGAGCGAGCGTGTGCGTGCGTGCGTGAGTGTGTATGTGTGAGAAGCCAACCTCACACACTGAGGTAATGTGTATCTCTTTATTTTGCAGGCAAACCCTCCTCCCATCATTGTCAATGCAGACTCACTGGATGCAGGTCCTTATGTAAGTATCTGCTGTTTCTCTGAGTACACAACCAGTAGTCTCTGCCTGCCATGTGGAATGATCTGGCTTTAACTTTTCTGTGAGTGAGATTATTAAAGCAAATAAAGTGCAACATATAAGACAATTGATTTAGAAGAATTCAAATAGAATATTTAGAAATGTAAATCTAATAGGATAAAATGAGTAAAAATGTCCCTATAAGCTAACATCGAGGCACTTCTGAGGTTCTGAAATCGGGATTAAACTTAACGCAGCACAGCAACTAATCGTCACCATTTTTAGTGTTTAACTTGGACACCAATAACTGACAAGTTCCAAAATGACATGAGTGTGTCCTGCTAGGCTTGTTTTTTTTGTTTGGTTGGGGTTTTTTTTGAGCATACCAGACTGATGTGTTGCTCCTAAACCATTTAGTGATTTATAGTGAAATAATAGCACTTTAAAGTTAATTCTGTAAGATAATGGGAGCCAACAGAAGGATTTAAGAATTGCGGTGATATTTTCAATTCTTTTCATTTCAATATGAACTCAGTTGACCATTACAGTAATCAACCTTGCTATAAATAAAAGTATGGATGGGTTTCTCTTAGTTCTATATATTCAGCTTACATTAGTATATGAGATATAGTGCCGTTAAGTGATTTGTTATACTGCTAAAACTAAAATAAGATTTCATTAGGTTTCAGAATTTTTCTTTTGATTTGTTTCAAGATGGGCAGCAAATCTGTTACTCTACTTTGTTTTCAAATAAACAGCTCACAGTTTTTATCATTCTTTAGCTGTAGCTGCAGTGCGTTTTTCTAGTTGGTAATACGTTTAATGCACTGATACAGATGTTTGGTAAGAGAGCTAAATCTGAATAAATCTTGAGTAAATCGTCTGCATAGATATGGTAAGACATTCCATAAACTTGTAGGATTGTAGGATCTGTTTGATTCATATTTGCTTACTTCAACAAAGTAGTCCCTGCTTCTAAGTATGATGTCAACCAATTTAAGACCAGTCCTGAAAGTCCAGTCTGTTTGGACCATAATCCTGACTAAAAAGTTAGGAAGGTTAGGAAGCTAGTCAGTTGATTGAATTTCACAGTTAAGGTAACTTTCAAACCGGTCTGTAATTATACAACACAGTTGCATTAAAGCTTTTCTTTGTAAGGGAAGGCTTGACAGATACATTTTTCATAGAATTAGGAGAGTGCCAGACATGAGTGAGACATTGACTGTTTGGAGTATGTATGTTGCTATAGAGTTAAGAATTTTTTATTTTTTATTTTTGGTTGTCCAAAGCTTCAAAACTGCGAGTAGATGATTAGAGTTTTCTATCAGAATTTCATAGTCGGTTGCACAAAACAGTGAGCCACGATGTTAGAATGTCTTAGTAAAAATAAAATTATTTCTCTAATCTCTAGTCTTCAGTGAATTGAATGTATTGCTGTGTTTATTGTCTGGAATTGTAAGTGACTGAACATTATGTCTTAAGAAATTTTTATTGTATAAAACCTTATGTGCAAATTATGAACGCACCGTAAATTGTTCTTTTGTTAATTACAGGTAAACGGGAGTGATGGCATGTACAAATATGAAGAAATCATTCTGGAAAGGGTGAATACCATTCTGTTACCTCCTATACATTATTATATTTTGCCGATTTGTTTGGGTTTCATGTTCTCTAAGTCACCCGTGCACATCTGACCACTAGATGGCAATAAATAGTGAACCCTTGAACTGAATAAGAGGCACAACTGTGAAATGGCTTCTCGAGGAACAGAACAACTGCAGTCCTTCTCCATTTATAATTTATTCAACTTCTCAAGCTGCACTCGTTAAAAATGACAAGATGGTCCCAAAGAAGAAACAGTTTTAAGTGAATGCTAAACGTATGAGTGAATAAATAGCCTTCCATGGGCAGAGGCTTTCTCTGAATCCCTCCATTTTGTATAAAGCAATAAAGATTTAATTGGATAGTATATAGCACCTAAAACAGCAGCTGCTGTTGCAGAAGGGTCAGTGCATGCCAGAGCACTACAGTTCTAAATGCATCTTTTGGCTTTCAAGATATTTGTAGGGCTGCTGCTCCACTAAGTGGAATTTCTCTATGCAGAGGCCTAAATAAACTATTTAGGATCACACAGTAAAAGGTCTGTGGGTGTGTAACAGCTGACAGTGGGCCTCAGTGTGCCTCTCTGGCTTGGGCGCCAGCCTCCCTAACTGTTCCTCATTAATTATAGAAAATAATAAAGTGGATCTTCTCTCTGCTGTCTTCTTTGGGGCCTTGCAACCATGTCTGATAGACCATAGCGTTGTGAGCCACGTGACAACACCATGGTATGACAATGAGTAGTGTGATGGGTTGATTGAGAGTCAGATAGAGAAAAGATTGAGAGTCAGATAACCAAAAAAGAGAAGACATGATCATAGAGAAAGAGCTTGCAATACAACATCGCTTTTGTTTGTGTTTCTAGCCATGTATACATCCTGTTACTTAATGTCTGCTGAAATGCTTGTCTTTTATGGAGAAAGGTGCTTATAAAATAACTATAGTCATAATTCAAATCTCCTAAGAAGATACCAAAATGTTAGTTTTAAAAACCTAAACTTTCTTCTGTAATGTACAGGGAAACTCTGGGCTTGGCTTCAGTATTGCTGGAGGGATTGATAATCCACATATTCCTGATGATCCAGGAATCTTTATCACTAAGATCATCCCTGGAGGTGCAGCAGCCATGGATGGAAGACTAGGGTGAGTCTGCTTACCGTTTCTGTCATCTTTTTCTGAGTTACAGTGCTTAGAAGAAATGCTGTCCTAGTGAACCACTGCCCTAATTTTTATTATGCAGTTATGTTTTTTATTTATTTCTTTATTTTTATAGCGCTTTCTGAACCCCAGTATCTTATTTATTAAATGTGACCATTTTTCAAGCAGTCACAATTTCCAGGTGGGCAGCAAAGAATGTGGGTCAAAGGCTTGTCTTACACAGATAGTAATAGTAAAATAAATAACAGTAAGAAAAAAGAACAGTCTACTGTAAATGTAAGCTCTGTACAGCCAGTAATACATGGTTTTAATTTAGTCAGGGTAGTTTAGTTTGCTACGTCGTGTGATCGACATGGCAAATGGCATGCCAGTGAACATCACTATCCAACACTTTATTAACCGGCAGTTTTGAACCGTGGTCATATTTGTCTCTTGCTGTTACTAATGAAGCTACATTTATCTTTATTTAACTTAGTAGATGTCTTGTGCTGCTCTAGAACATTTTTAAACAGCACTTTCTTATAGAAGGCGGTTGTATTAAAATGTGAAACTAGGTGTATAGTTTATAGATTTGGTGTATAGTGAAATTTAGTCATGTAACACTGACTGGCATGGCGTGTATGTGTGTGTTAGGGTGAATGATTGTGTACTGCGTGTAAATGAGGTGGATGTGTCGGAGGTGGTGCACAGCCGGGCCGTGGAGGCTCTGAAGGAGGCCGGCCCCGTGGTCCGACTGCTGGTGCGCAGGAGACAGTCTCCACCCGAAACCATACTTGAGGTCAATTTGCTCAAAGGGCCTAAAGGTCAGAGCAAACACAAAGCAGAATCTGTCACTCACAGTATTTTGGGAACTTTTTGCATAGTTATGGCATCAGACTTTTTCAGTGCTTTGTCCATCTGGCTTTTTCACTTCACGTTGTAGGTCTGGGGTTCAGCATTGCTGGAGGTATTGGCAATCAGCACATCCCTGGTGACAACAGCATCTACATCACAAAGATCATTGAAGGTGGAGCTGCACAGAAAGATGGAAGGCTGCAAACAGGCGATCGTCTGCTGGCTGTAAGCTATCACATCTACACTACACTAAGCACAGTACACAGAAAACCTAGTGTTACTTTCACAAGCGATTTGATTCAATATTTGCGGACACATTTTTATACCAGCCGTATCTTTTTCTTCACATAGATGGGTTCATATCTTTACAGCCCTCTGAAATGGCTGATATGAATCTGTTTCTCTATCTAAACTCCAGATAAAGTCAACTGCTGATATAAACAGCTAGTCTGGTGGATGTGTGTCAACACAGAACAGAGCCACTGACAAGCTTATAGAAATAAATGTAAATAATGTAGTTCTTCTGACAACATGACATTCATCAGTAGGTCTTTGTGGTGTTTTAATGTATGTCTTTCCACCAACAGTTTAATACAGCAGGGAATCATGTTTCCCCTTACCCAGCTCCTGCGTTTCATCTTCTTCCTTTTGTAGGGAAACCAGTCCGTGTGCATGGGGCCTCCTGGCCTCCTCTCCACTATCATTTCCTTCCCATCGCCTCAAATGCAGTTGCACTACCTGGGGTCAAACAACAGACTCTGGCTTATATGGTGGGGGTGGGGGTGGGGGGGTCTATAAAGTTTTTAGTTCTTTGTCAGGACCAAATGTTCTGGTAATGATAGGCATACATGACATAAACTTTAGGATTATGAGGACATTTGGGCATTCCCCAAGGTTTGTTTTCATACAAATAAGTATGCGTGTTATGTTTGAAAATTAAAAATAGACAAAAGATAGTCGTTGGGTACTGAGGTTAATTGTACCTACATCATTCATCTACATTAATGTGCTAAGGTCTATGCAAATACCTCACAAAGATAGTAAAACCAAATTGTGTGTGTGTGTGTGTGTGTGTGTGTGTGTGTGTGAAGGTGAATAACATCATCCTGCAGGATGTGCGTCATGAGGAGGCTGTTGCTGCACTGAAGAACACTTCAGACATGGTCTATTTGAAAGTGGCTAAGCCAGGGCCCGTGCACCTCAACGACATGTACGCACCTCCGGATTACTCTAGCAGTACGTACCTCCTTCTGCCAGTCGGCACTGTAGACCACAACCTCTAAAAATTATATTTTATTTATTTGATGCTTCAGGGTAAATGTGGCATGTACAATGTAGAAAATGTGGTTTAAGGGCAAGCAGCAGTTCTATCAAATGAAAGCAATATACTTACAATATACAACAAACTTACTCAACACACTGCCCATCAACTATCCATGTCTTTTCAAGAGACATTAAGACATTATATTTATTGCACTGCTGTGTAGTTTTATAACAGTGCAGAGGTGTAGCAGTGGGCGTACTGTGTCTGCTCTTCTTCCAGACTCCCACATGCCACAGTGCTCCACACACAGCCCTCCTCCACTCTCTCTCCTGCTGAGCGAGGAGGCGCACACAAATCTGTGTAAAGTCACACCTAAAGATTCTTCCAAGCACCAACTGGGCTCTCAAACACACACACACACACACACGCTCGCACATGTTCACACGCTCAAACTCTCATTCTGTCTTTCTCTCTCACAAACACGCATGCTTTTGCAAACGTATACATGCGGCATTGACCACTTCAGGACTAATCATCTCTCTTTTTCCCTCTACTGGTCTCGCCCTCCCCCCAGCCTTCCCCACCATGGTGGATAACCACGTCAGCCACAACTCTAGCATGGCATACATGGGAACCATGGAGCCGAAGCCTGTGTACCAACCACCTCAGGTCACCCCCTCAAGATATTCTCCAGTGCCACGGCACATGCTGGGGGAGGATGACTTCACCAGGTCAGCTCTTCTGCTTTTCTCCGCTTTCACAAAGTCACATACAGTGTCAGAGTGAAATATACGCCTACATCAGTGGTCACCAAGCCTCTTCCTCGAGATCTGCAGGTTTCATCTCCGACCAAAATCTAACACACCTGTTATTGTTGATCAAGAGCTTCTTAAGGCAATGATTAGATGGTCAGGTGGGAGCAATAGGGTTGGAGCTAAAGTCTCCAGGAAGGTAGATCTCCAGGAGCAGGGTTGGTGACCACTGACCAACATTGTGTTTCACCAAGATGAGAACTTGTGATGTTTTGCACCTTATCCTGTTACTTTATTTTACTTTAATTCCTATAGACACGATTTGATTAATAGAATTCAGTTGATTTGGATGGAACAGAAAAGACTATTTTCATGTAAGTGATGGAAGTGGGCAGTAGAATATCTATGAGATCCCCATATTATGCCTCTGTGTGGTGGTGTATTTGCGGTATAAATAGAAACATGAAAGATAAATTAAGCCTCTTTAGGATTGTGGGAGCACAGAAAACACTTGTGGAGAAGAGCAGATTTGGGAACTGGCATTTAAAGATTCAGCCTTCAATGGTGAAAAACCGCTCCACTTTCCTGGATGAGCTCATCCTGTGAGTCAGTCCAGCCCCCACTGTTGCCATTCAGTCCAGGGACATAAGAGCCCTCTACCCTGTTGAATGAGGAAGTGTATACATTGTTACTGGTGCATATGTGTGTGCACACAAGCTGGTCTCTGTATGCATGTTTAATGTAGTGAACACACCAATGTCTCTGTCTGTGTGTCTGCTATCTCTGTGTCTGATCCAGCCTCATTTACTGTGTGATTTCTGTACTCTCAATAGGGCCGAGCCTATTTACAGTGTCATCCAAAAAGCTCTCAGTGATATGAGCCCTCCCTCATCCCACCCATGCAGAGGGGGGACTGGCAGGTACTAATCCATTGCTTCTTGTTTTGCTCAGTCCACCCTAACCTAGCCTAGCTAACCTGACCTGACAGTCACCCCTTCTGCACCCTCCTAGCACCACCATCTCACTTTAGTCACATAATGGATTGTGTGGTTTGCAAATATGTGAATATATACACTGTAAACCTGGAAAAGTTAGCAGAATTAAAAACAATTAGCATTCGCCCTACATCTGAGAGATTGAGATTTCGAATCTAGATAATGCCACAGCCATCCATGGCCGTGAGTCAAGAGAGCAAAATTGGTCATGCTCTTTGGGTGGGAGGGATGGCATTACGGTCTCTCCCCTGTCAGTCGCAGCGACATTAGCCAATTGTGGGCGTTTGTGAGCTTATGCAAGCAGAACAGGGTAGCTTAGCAACCAGAACAGGGTAGCTTAGCTCTGAGTGTGTTACACTGTCCTGTTAGAAAAGATGTTTCGGACAAAGCATGTGTGAGCTTTCATGCTCAACGGTTGGTAGTTGTCGTATGATAGGGGAGAGGGACCTAGTGGGTGGGGATTGGCCAAGACCAAATTAAAAAGAAAATGTTGGAAATTGTTTACAATAATAATAATAATAATAATGATAATAATAATAATAATAATAATAAAACTTGAGGCAATCAGTTTTATTAATAAGTTTTAAGTTTATTAAGTTAATGTCAGACATTTGTACAACATGCATTTGGATACACACATATTTTAAGTGTGTACTGCTTATTGAACTGATGCAAAATGTAAGTAACAATAAGTAAATATAGGTACATAAGTAAATACTTTTGGGTATTTTAACTAAATATGTTGCTGAAAAGTCAGTATGTACGAGTTCTTCTTACATAACCACACAAGACATGGCTGTAATACTTAAAATGACAAAAGTGAATGCTTAAACACTTTGTGGCAACCGATTGCCGTGAATTAAGTCAGTTCTACCAACTGAAGAGACACAAGCTATGAAAGGACATACACCGTATGTGTAGATTTATATACATATATCCTGTTCAGATATATGGAAAAGCATACAGGTAGTGTGCGACTGGGCTTTAGTTTGTGCTCTGTACCTACAGTATTTAACCCAAAGCTCTAGAGAAGCAAAGCTCCTGTCATCTTCTCATTTTTATCCCGTAATAATGTGCATTGTCTTCATCATCCTGTTTCCCTCTCAAATCAGTTTAATCATATCATATATAAGTCTGAGTCATTTACTAGACCATGTATGTTCTGTTGGGATGTTCTGGTGTTCTGTAGGTAAATTCTCCACTTTCAAGTCTGTGTGATTATGCTGTAAATTGCTGTGTATTATCCATTTCACTCAACATTGTGCATCTGTGCTACGTACGTCTTTTCTATTTTTATTAGATTTTTATTTGATTATTTTTATTGAATATTTGCAGTCTCTATAACCTACCTACGGATTCGGTTGCAGTTGGGGGTTTGATTTCCCCCCTCTGACCTGTGTGTTTGGAGTTGCATGGTCTCCCCATGCTAAGGGGGTACTCTGGTTTACTTTCTTCTGTTTACTCTGGTTTCTTCCCCCAGTCCAAACACATGCGTTGTACGTTGATTGGTGTTTCCAAATTGTGGTAATCTGCGTGCAATTGTGCCCTGCGATGGATTGCGCTACCCCTCCCCCACCCGCTTGTTTTACCAGTGCCCATTTACATTTGCTCCCTAAATCGACAGGGGTTTCTTTAAAATAGTTATACACAATGATTCCACTCAAACAAGTGAAGATATCTTTCCTAACAAAATCATTCTCATGAGAACTTTTTAGAAGATTGTTTTAACTCTTAAAACTATGTGGCACAATTATTGGCACTCCAACAGCTATTTAACATCTTTGTACGCATTCATGTATAAATATTTCAAAATTCTATGCAGTATTTAATGCTGTAATATGCTGGTTTGTCTCAAATTCAATAGCCTTACATGTTAGTGTAAATATTTTAAGTGTAGAGGCTGTGTTTTTCTGCTGACACAAGCTCAAGTTTTCAGGGTAATGCAAGTGAATTGCTAATTCTGGTGGGTGTCAGCAAAGTTTCTTTTTGCGCATAGTATGTATTTTCATGGTCATAGATTAAAAACACCCGCGCTGACGTGGATGAAGCAGTGCAACAGGGACTGCATTGTGCACACTCAGTTCTTTAAGGGAAGGAGAGGAGCTGATTTGATTGATCATGGCAGTGGCAGGCCAAAGTTCTTGATAACAAATTCATTCTGACCCCAACTTTTATTAGAATTGTGATGCTCTGAGCCAAGTTACCACAAAAATACACAAGCTTGTGCCAGTCCTATGTGTAATTGAATCCGAATTGCAGTTGTCTTGAGATTCACAGAAACTCTAGATCTCACTAGGAACACACACACTAATGTTGCCTTGAAGCACTAGAATGGTTTGGTTTTTGTTCCACTTATATAACTATACCCTGTTTTTCATATAATTGTACACAACAGTGAGCAGTTGATTTTGTAGTCAGAGACAATTAATGAGGGGGGCACAGTCCTGCAGCTGTTGAAATCAGAGTTGTTGAAATCCACACAGTGACGTACAGTAAAGCCCGTGCTCTCGTATGGGCATGCAAGCACACATACACACATGCGCTGACACACAAACTTTATGTTAAGTCATATGTAGACAAACAATACAGATTTGCTATCATAATAGTGTTTTAATTTAATTTAATGCCAAAATAATACTAGGGCTAAAAACTACTTGAATATACTTCTGACATTCAGCACACTGTGTATTGAAAGTTAACAGTGTTGAATTTTATGAATTATTAAAGTGATGTAAATAAATTATAAATCTACCTTCTTAGGTTACATGTATGTATGTTTATTCAGGTTACAAAGAGATAAATATGTAGAGGTATGTATATGAATATGTGGTTATTTCTTGTATGGTGAAAGTTTGCTTCTGGAGACTGTGTGTGTGTGTGTGTGTGTGTGTGTGTGTGTGTGTGTGTGTGTGTGTGTGTGTGTGTGTGTGTGTGTG
>JAOUWY010000054.1:22524414-22535214 GCA_025728095.1 Prietella phreatophila | reverse complement strand
AGAATGCGCCCCCCCCCCCCCGATATAAACACTTTTGCTGAACTTGTAAAATGAAAGTAGCTTTTCCAACTGTTTTTCTTTCCCCCGAGTTACTACGGAGCTGAGTGCACGACGTGTTAGCGCGTCACTACTGTAAATGGCTTCCCGGGATTATCTGCTACGAAGGGTTCAAAGGTAGCAGCAACCCTCGGAGTATATGAATACACATGCGTTTATGGTGCTGCATTATTTCACCTTATGAGTGTCTAACGCAGAGTTTTGGATGGCATATTTGCTCTCAGAAGGAAAAGAAAGAAAGCCAGAATGGAGTGTGTATGCAGCTCGTAGGTAGAGCGGGTGTGCAGGCGCTCGGGTGTGCAGGGCCTCGACCCTCCGGCGTGCAGGCGCTCGGGTGAGCCGGGGATCGACCCTCTGGTGTGCAGGCGCTCGGGTGAGCCGGGGATCGACCTTCCGGTGTGCAGGCGCTCGGGTGAGCCGGGGATCGACCCTCCGGTGAGCCGGGGATCGACCCTCCGGTGTGCAGGCGCTCAGGTGTGTCAGGAAGTGGTATGTTTAAAATGAGTTAAACTGAGTCCTTATCTATCACAAGCATTCGTGGAATGTTCTGTGTTGTTACTAAACTGGTTTCTGTTTCTATCTGGTCTTATTTACCAGGAGCACTACCAGCCAGTTTAGTAAAACACTAAGACCTCATTAACGACACCGTCACTGTAACAGAGCAGTAAGCAGT
Organism: Prietella phreatophila; assembly: GCA_025728095.1. Lineage (NCBI taxonomy): Eukaryota > Metazoa > Chordata > Actinopteri > Siluriformes > Ictaluridae > Prietella > Prietella phreatophila. The sequence goes on along the minus strand of JAOUWY010000054.1, from coordinate 22,534,484 downwards.
ATGTACGAGCGAGACCGGGTTTGTAATGTGATTTGCTTTCTGCGGAAACTGAGTGGAATGCGGCAGCAGGTTATCTGTTACAGCACGCTCACTGTGATCGCTGCTGAAATGTGAAATATAATTGCACCCTCCCAGGGGCTTGAACGTCTGCATAGAAATAGAAGGGACGTGTATATAATTTAGGCCAGAATAGATTGACGGACCAGTGTGGGACTCGACTATAGGCCGTCTTGCGTTACGAGGATAAGAAAAGGACCAGAGCCTGTGCTGCTGATGAGCATGTTCGTTTTGCGAGATAAATATGTTAAGGGATAACACTATCGAAGGAAAACCGTCAACGTCAGGGTGGTGTGATGCAATCCAACATAAAGTGGATTAGTTAGTTTCTCTTATCACGTACGCCAGCACAACACCGGTTTCTGTTTCTTCTTCTTTCAATTTAACAAGACAAAATGAAAAGCAACTTGTTGAGACCGCCGTCTTGAAATCTTTTCCTTGTCGGAAAATTTGACAACTTTCAAGGGCGAAGCAACTATAAATTTTTTTTTTGTGTATTAATCTGCTAATAGCTCATGTATAACCAGCCTCAATGATGCCAGTAAATAATTTTCTTTTGTACGCTGTGTTTTTACTTAAATTTCAACCAGTAGTGTCACCTTTTTGTGACCTAAGCCGCATGTCCCATGTCTGGCGAGTGTCCTGTTACGTGGTTAAGGCCACTGGCTCAAAGAGCAGCTGTGGGAACAGGAGTTTCAGTGGTGCTTCAGTAGTGGCTTCTCAGATGTCTTTCTGGGCATGGTGCCTAGTGCTTCATTGCCGGCCCGAGTCTGGAAATGTCTCAGACATTTCTAATTGAATTTCAATTCAGAGGACCTAATGAAGTCCTTAGGAAGTCCCTCTCATTCCATCTTTCCATTCATTACTTTCAGTACTTTCATTCATTCATTTGCTCCTTAACTCGGTAATGATGGGCACATTTGAAGTTTCTTTGAATGGACTGCAGCTAATAGCTTCAAAAATAAATTTTTATCCTGCCACATTAGCCTCTTTTATACTGTAGAGCCAAATGGTTCTGAGCACGGAGAGTAACCATTCCAGTGCAGTTTCCATCGGGACGCAGTTTGGCACCAAATCTTTCCTCTGAACAGTTAACGAAACTTTGTCCAGTACAACAGAGCTTTTCAGCTTGGTGATGGATAGATAAGGGTGATACCGTTTCACCGTATGATCAGCTCGTCAAAAACATCACAGTTTCAATGAGTCGCTATATTTATTGACCATTAAAACACACATCCTTTTGTCTTTTTTTTGAGATTATAAAATATTTTATGATGTCAATATTTCATATATCTGTTTTTAAGCAAAAAGAGAGTGACGTTGTTGTTTATTGGCTCAGTGCAATACTTTTCCTCAAAGAAAAATCTAGCTAGCACAGCAGTGTGAAGTGGTGCGTATCCAAATAGAGGTAGTCGAACAACGTTCAGTTTAACGATGGTCAGCACTGCCATGTTCTATTGTGTGTGTAATATCTGTTGTGTTTGAGGACGTTCTGAACATTCTAGGAGTGGCAGCACAGGTATCAGTGTAACATTTTAAACAGTATTAGATGAGACAGCAAAACGTTTTCAGTGCAGTCTGTGGAAATGGAGGTTGCTGTAGTATGATTTTTGGGGATTCCAGATGGAGGGGGTTACAGAAGTCAACCTACATTTCTGCAGATCGCAGCCGAAAACAAAAGAGATGAGCGCCACTCAAGTAAGGAACTTGCTTGAGTCAAAAATGATCGGGTAGACAGTAATAGACGTATAGTGCCCTCCACTAATATTGGCACCCTACAGCAATGAAGACTGTGAGATATTGTCTTTATTGATTAACCTTTTGCTATTTTGTAAAAAAAAAAAAATCACAAAAATACTGTTCTCAATGATATCAAACAATTGCAAACACAACACAGCTTTATTAAAAACATTTTTTTGCACCAATTGTTGGCACATCTATGAATTCATATGAGAAACTTGTTATTTATCAGTATATTGCCATTGGTATTAATTTATTTTTTAAAATACACCTGGGTGTCTAGGAACAGGAAATTGTTCAACCATGACTTTCTGTTTCACAGGGGTATAAATATGAGGAAACATATAGGCCAAGCTCCTTTAATCATTCATAATGGGTAAGATGAAGGAGTTTAGCTGTGATGTGCGGCAAAAGGTTGTTGAGCTTCACAAAATGGGAAGTGGCTATAAGAAAATAGCACACGCAATGAAAATGCCCATTTCCACCATCAGGGCAATAATTAAGACGTTCCAGTTAACTGGAAATGTTATGAATCAACCTGGAATTGGACGTGTGTGTATATTCTCTCACTACTCTGTGAAGAGGACAGTTCGAGTGGCCAAAAAATCTCCAAGGATCACAGCTGGAGAATTGCAGAAGTTAGTTGCGTTTTGGGGTCAGAAAGTCTCCAAAACTACAATCTGAAGTCACCTACATCACCACAAGTTGTTTGGAAGGGTTTCAAGAAAAAAGCCTCTGCTCTCGTCCAAAAACAAACTCGCATGTCTTCAGTTTGCCAGACACTACTGGAACTTCAAATGGGATCAGTTTCTATGGTCAGATGAAACCAAAATAGAGATTTTTGGAAATAAACACCAGAGGTGGTTTTGGTACACAGAGAGGTAGCCATACGGAAAAGTACCTCATGCCCATGATTAAATATGGTGGTGGCTCTTTAATGTTTTAGGGCTGTTTTTCTGCCAGAGGATCTGTACATTTTGTTAGGATACATGGCGTCATGGACTCTATCAAATATCAACAGATATTAAATGAAAACCTGACTGCCTCTGCCAGAAAACATAAAATGGGCCATGGTTGGTTAGTTCAGCAGGACAATGATCCAAAACATTCATCAAAATAAACACAAAAATGGTTTACTGACCACAAAATCAAGATCCTGCCATGGCCATACCAGTCCCATGACTTGAAACCCATAGAAAACCTGTGGGGTGACCTGAAGAGGAGAGTCCATCAGCATGGGCCTTGAAATCTGAAGGATCTGGAGAGATTCTGTATGGAGGAACGGTCTCGGATCCCTCGCCATGTATTCTCCAACCTCATCAGGCGTTATAGGAGAAGACTCAGCTGTTATTTTGACAAAGGGAGATAGCACAATATAAAAAGGGTGCCAATAATTGTTGCACACTTATGTTTAACAAAGATTTTTTGGCGGGGGATAAACCTGTGTTTGCAGTTGTTTGATATCCATGAGAGCCGAGTACTTTTGTGATTAAAAAAGACCAACAGGTTGAACGATAAAGACAAATTTTCATTGCCGCCGTTGCTCATATTTACCAAGGGTGCCAGTATTATTAGATGCATTATAATTTGTATTTTTTTTAAAAAGTCAGGTTGGGTAACTGTCCAGTCATTCCGTGTCTAATTATAAGTCTACACTGATGAAGCAAAGAGTACGATAAGCCCCTGCATGAGATGCGTCACTCGGACGCTCTGCTGTGCCACCTGGTCGTAGGAACGTAGCGGGAGCCTATCGTGATTTTTGTAAGAGCAAGCAAAAATATGTTCTTTCAAAGAGCAGTCTTGAGTTGTGCTGTTTTGTGTCCGAATAGGAAAAGTGTTCATAAATACTTTCGTTTTTACTACATACTGTTGAATCTGACTCCAAGCAAACGCAATACGGTAGAAAGCGGTTGTGGTTACAGGAAATTAGGAGAGAGAATCGGTCCAAAGAGTTCTGTCTTTCCTGTGCTCTTTTAATCTCCCCGAAGTGAACTGAATAAGAATTTACCAAGCTGACTTGCTAGTTAGCTAACATGCCATTATATACATTGTATATTGCTTTTAACAAACCTGTGTAGCTCACCTAAAATCTACATCAAGGAACTAGCGATCATATGGAGGATTTGTTTGTAATGGACACTTGGAGCTAGCTAACATTGTTCAGATGGGTTTAGAAGAGTTTATGGCCTTTGTATGGGTAGCACCTTGGACTTGACGTCCTTGTAAAACATTACATCTTGAATGTGCCCACGAACAATAAAGTTGTAAGCATCAAGAGACTTTTAATGCTTCAGTTTCTCTGTAGTATAAAAGTTGAGATTTCTATTGGAGATGTATGTTTGTCTGGCTTATTTCACTGCAGGCTTATAATGCGTTTAGGATCATTTAGTCACTAACAGGGCCCAAAAGCCATAAGGATCTTTTACAGTTACACCATTTGAAAGTGTTATTTCTAGCCAAATGTCATTCCCGGTCTGTTAGTGCTGATCCATGATAAGTGGATAACATTTTAACAGTAATGTCAGTGTGATTTTCTAAATACAATTTTCTATAAATTCTTTAGTCAGATTATAACCAAGAAGCGTTATAACGAAGTAGGTCGTGGCTACTCTGGCCTTCTTGCAGCCAGGTTGTGTGCACATCTTTTATTTCACAAACATGGAAGGGAAGTTTCACCTGAAGTGCCTGAAGTCTCACAATCAGTCTTTAACTGTTCAAGTTGTCGTATGTAGGTGATTTTTTTTATTGTTTGTTTTTGTCATAACCTAACAATGTAAAGATTTTTTTTCCCCACGTTTCATGTACATGTTTGTAAAGTTATAGGCTATATCAACACTGATTAAAACAAAAGCAGCCAATCCACTGACTGAGAATAGTCATAGAACATAAAGAGGACGAGCAGCAAATCTAAGATGTTGAGCTAGCCAATTTTTATGCCTCTGCCACTGGGGTGTGTGTGTCTGTGTCTGTGTGTGCGTGTGCGTGCGCATGTTTGTGCCCATCTGAGATTAGTACAATATCTTGAGAAAGAGTGGTCGAATGTTTGTAGGATTTATATGGAATTATCATTGCAACCAACAGCACTAATTAGGTTTTGGATTTGATCTAATCAAGGTCACAGCAATGTCAAATGTCTGAAATAGTTATTCTTCAATAGCTTGGTGTATATTATTTTAAAGGTATTTCTGATTTATAAGTAACGAGAAGGCTTGTTGGCGACAGTGGCATCCCCATCGACGCCGCTGGTGTTGATTTTGACTTGTTTCAGTGGTTTCTAATGTTCCAGGAGGCAGAGTGGTAGGGTTCATATTTAATGAAAAAAGTGTGGATTAGGCTTTGCCCACTTAATCTTATATTTGAACATTGCATAACATCCCTGTTTCATAGTATTTGATTTATGACTTTTCGAATGTTGCATTGTCATTGTTGACTACTTTTCACTATATTTCAGAATATAAAATAAAATGGAAATAGAGGGAGTAATTGTGACCGCCTTAATTACAGCCGCCCCATTGTCTTTCCCAAGTGTTGTGTAGTCAGACTGTTGACGACTGCATTTCTGTCATGGTTGGCTCTTTGCTTACATTTAAGTGGTGTCTGATTACCATACCTGTGTTTGACATGCTGGGGAATGTAGATCTGTTTTATTGTAAAAGTTTAGTTTTTATAGCTCTTATGCTTTTGTTTTTATTAGGACTTCAGTGCCAGGATAGAGGTTGTTTTATGAAAAAGCAGTTTATTCGTGGCATTGAAACTTCTGATAGTTCTAGGAAATGTAGAAGTTCTTGATCATGGGTGATTATTCATTATTTGATATCTACACCTGTAATACATACAATAGTATGTGTGTGTTTTTTCTACCCTAGAGTTTTGTTCTCGAATGCGCTTTACTCGCTAGTCTCTCACTTGGTGTGTGCATGTTGGTGGATTGGTTGTTCAGCTTAATTACTACAGCCAGGCCACAGTGCCGCAGAGGTGCAACTCCCATTTTAAAGATATTTTGTTTTTCGTTTCATTTTTATTGAACATTTCTGCTGAACACTTCTGATGAACATTTCTGCTAAACATTTCTAATGACCGTTACAGCTGAATATTTCTACCATTTCTGCTGAACATTTCTAATAAACATTGGATACAACATATATTTGTTTTCAATTAGACATTGACCGATAATATTGGTTTTGTAATATCGGATCCACCGAAAAATGCAGTACTGCATCTGGGTTGTTTTTTTTGTTTGTTTGTTTTTTTGGATAGTTATTTTTATGTACTTTATTAGTTTTACCTGTTTACCCCATTGAAGGCTTTAAAAAATATTTATTTATTTATTTATTTTGTAGATGCACTTTAACAGTGCACTTTCTTTTTCGCACTCTTTCAGACCCCTCTGGTACATAAACGAGTTGTTTTGTTTTGCATGCAAGTAGCAAGTGAAATTGACAAAATTGTTATAAATGAAATGGTTTCTTCAGTGGTGTTATCATTGTGTCTAAAACAAAAGTAAAACAATAAAATATCGTTTTTGCATATTGCTCATCAGGCATATAAACATGCAAATTATTGGTATCGGTTATAGAAAAAAATCTAATAATCTATATTGGTCGATCTCTGTTGTCAGTCACTACTGTTTGTGAGTCCTTTTGTTTAAGGTCTTCATCCCACTATGAGGACGTTCAGCCTAATAATTATACATAATGAATTACCTGGCAATAGTTATTAGAATACATGACTAATATCCACTAGTTTCTGAAATCGTTCATGGGTGTGTGGTTAGCTGCTGGGTTTTACTTTGTGTCCTGTTTGGCAGGTATTTGTAGGGAGCCTGCATTGCTGTTAGGGGTGTAGCTATATGGTGAATTGTATTGTTTGTATTTTTCGCAGCTTTGTATCAAACCAATGAAAAGACTGCATAAATAAGTAGGCTATTATTCATAAAATACCACTTGTATTATGTGCATTTTTAATTTTTTTTTTATCTATACATTTCAACTTAATCGAGCCCATACTCTGTCCTGAAAAAGGATCTTCCTCTTGATCTCAGATAAGGATACAGTAGTTTAAAAAGAAGCACGTTCAGATATTGTGTAGTATATGGGATCACCTCAGCTTACAGGTCAATTTCAACACTGAAAGCCAGTATGTGGTGGGCTGAAACATTAGTGTGCTGAATCCACCGAACGTGTTCACAATACACCAGTGCTACTACAGCACAGCAAACTCTCTGCTACCTTCATTCAGCCTTTCATCGCCGATTCAAAAACACATCTAGGGCTAGATAGCTATGTGACTCTGAGAGCACAACAAGCTGACGGCAGAAGGGGAAACTGAGCTTCAGACACGCCCCCCAGAGCGATGCAAGTGAAAGCTAGCCATGTTTCATGTTGTAACATTCTAAAGCACAACTTTTTTGTTTGAGTGTCTTTCAGAGTCAGATTTTTTTTAAAAACGGTGGATTAAGCTGTGACTTTATCAAAAGTTGAAGTCTCTGAGGAAAAAAACAGTTTAGGGGAAAAAACTATACAGATCACCGTAGATCCTGGGGGTGGAGCTTCATTATCATGAGTGGGAATCATTCAGACTTGGAAACGAGCCTAATCTTGCCTAATGCATCTTTAAGTTTCAATTATTGTACTTATTGTTATTATTATTATTATTGTAATGTAATCAGTTTAAAATGGACAATAAGAGGAAGTAAAAAGTGTATATCGAGATAGTATTTTGAAATTGGATTTTTTTTGTGTATTGTTACACCCCTAATGTAATGAGGGATGTAATTCTCTCCAGTTCTAAGTCAGCAACTCTTTTGATTTGAGTTGATGCTTTTGAATAGTGTTTTATTGATGGTGTTTATTGTGTGTTTTTTGCTTTACAGAGTACAGTCGTTTTGAGTCTAAGATCCACGACTTGCGGGAGCAGATGATGAACAGCAGCATGAGTTCTGGGTCAGGTTCCCTACGCACCAGTGAAAAGCGCTCCCTCTATGTCAGGTAACCGATGCATGACAAACTCACCCTCCTGCATACAGTTAATAATCATTACTTGTAGAAAATCAATAGGTTTAAACCATTTCACGCAGGTGAGTCGCCGAAATGCTTCCGTGCGGTTGAGCACTTCATTTGTTTAACCTTTGTACTTTGCACTGACTGATAGTGTGTATCAGAGACAGCTACACCTCACACATCAGGTATCTGTAGTCATGCAACTTTTACTGACCTTTTTTGGTGTGAAAGTTGTGCAGAGGTTCTCAATTTTTAGTCTATGGCCCCTTTTGTATGTAGCGTCAGAGCGCGCGTGAGAGACGTGGCACTGTTCTGATCAATTACAGCAAAGCCGGTTAAATGGAAACAGAATGACCGACCAATTGTGAACGGCACAAATTTTAACATGCACCACTTTTTACACATCAAAGCCGATTTAATAAATTAATAAAATGTTTTTTTTATACAGCCTCTTAAACCTTAACCCTTAAATATGTTTAGACTAAAATCATGCATGAACAGATGGTCTGACATTTTGGTTAAATGTTTTCTATCATAGAAATGGAGTCTATAATCTTAGAATAATGGTATAATCCATGTTGGACAACACTTAACTGTGCTTATTCGTGTCGCTGTTGCTCTGGTTACTATGAGACAAATCTCTTATGAAAAGATGTGTATTTTAAAACACTGAGCCACAAGCAAGCCTACAAAAAAAGCCTAAAGAAAAATTGACCAACGATTTTATGTGAAGTATTCAATAATCTGTTTATCACCCACACATTTGTGCAAACAGTTTTACTATGAGAAATGTTGTATGTTAGCAGAACACGTACTAGAGGCATTGAAGGAGAGAGGAATTCTATTCTGGTGTAGATTACAAGGTTGCGAAACCTTTACAATACAAAACTATTTGCACATTCATTGTTTTGTGTCTTGATGAATGGGGGGGGATTCAATAAATCCATTCAAGTAAAATGTAAGTAAGTAAAATGTAAGTAACCTAAATGCTTGTGTAAAGTGGGACGTTGTCTCTATGGGCGGCAATGGTACTACACCCTCTAGGCAATCCATGTGAAAGTAGTATTTAACATTTTCGAAAGTTCATAATGTTAATATGTTTGTGTTCATGGCCCTACCGCTAAAATTTGGATCGCTTTGCTAATCTTCCTAAATTACCTTCCAACGATGAATAAACCTTAACGAGAAATAAGATGTACAGTTAAAGGTCACAGACAGCGCAATGTTCTTGTTTTGGGTGGGTTAGATCAATATCTGGAGGCAAGAAAACATGTACATGGGACTTAAACTGGCTAAAACCTAACATCTATAGTACTCCAGACTGTACTATTGAATGTATGATGCAGTTAATGGGCTGAACCTAAAACAGTAATTGTACCTGAGTGTTTGATGAAGCTGATGGCTGTATGCAGTGTTTTGTTCTGGTGGGAGAGCTGCATGTGTAAACATTTGAAAAGCAGGTTTTTCATATTCTGTACTTTTGGGATACAGAAAATGATTTCTCAGTTGCAGGGTTTAGTATGAGTACAGGCTACGGGGTGAACAGAAGTGTCACTCTTTGTACAATGTGAATAGACCAGTGGCACAAGTTCATGTAACAGCTTAAGAATGAATAGTTAAATACGATCACAATGCCTTGCAAATGTCAGCCATACCATGGAAACGTACAATGTATTATATGTACACTGCTGTAAAATTCCTGAATTTGTGCACATTTTCACATTATATTTACTCTGATTTTATAGAGGATCGTATTAGTATATCGATAGGGTCTGGCAGGAAAATTGACAAGTTTGTTTCTTCTTTCATGTCTTTAGTATACAAGGTGTCAGTTATGCAATCAGGTGTGAAAAGGTGCAACCTGTTAATGCAACCAAATTGAAGAGTTAATTAGGATCAGTGATCAATAACCAGTATGAGTGCTTCAGTTAAGTACCAGCCTTGATTTGGGCCAGCCCTGTCTAATGAACATTGAGGCTTTAAATCAGAGTGAACTTGGCAGCACACAGGTTGTCCAGCCAGGCACATCATGCTGCAAAGAAGAGTTTCCTTAAGACCTCAGGGGGAAAAAGAACCCAAAGGTTTCTGGATGTCTATCAATCTGGTAAAGGTTACAAAGCCAGCCATTTCCAAGGCTCTGAGGCTTCACTGGATCACTATCAGAGCCATACCGTCCAAATGGAGAAAGATTGGATCAGTACCGTAAATTCCGGACTATAAGCCGCTACTTTTTTCACAGACTTTGAACACTGCGGCTTAAACAATGATGCGGCT
>JAOUWY010000054.1:22381041-22398523 GCA_025728095.1 Prietella phreatophila | reverse complement strand
AAGGGAAGAGAAGAGAGAGAAGAGAAGAGAAGAGAGAAGAAGGGAATGGAAGGGAAGAGAAGAGAAGAGAAGAGAAGGGAAGGGAAGAGAAGAGAAGAGAAGAGAAGAGAAGAGAAGAGAGAAGAAGGGAACGGAAGAGAAGAGAAGAGAGAAGAAGGGAACGGAAGAGAAGAGAAGAGAAGAGAAGAGAAGAGAAGAGAAGGGAACGGAAGAGAACCAACTCTTACGATTTTGAGGTGATCGAGGAGTCTCATGACGTCAGCCATGTCCGCAAGGATGAGGAGGCGAGTGACAGCGGAGAGGAGAGCACGAGCAGCTCGAACCATCGTTCCTCTCTTCACTGACGAACACGGATCATCTGCAAACTCTGAGGAGGCCACACGCATACTCTCACCTGAGAGAGACAGAGAGAGAGACAGAGAGAGAGGAAAGGACAGAGTTTCACAAACACAGAAACATATGTGTTCATTTTGTAGAAAAGACAGCAAGACAGTGAGACAATAAGACAGTGGAACAGTGGAAAGTGAGACAGTGAGAAAGTAAAACAGTGAGACAATGAAAGAGGGAGACAATAAGACATTTAGACAGTAAAATATTGAAAGAATAGGACAGTGACCCAATAGAATAATGAGACAATAAGACAATGAGACAGTGGAAAGTGAGACAGTGAGAAGATAAAACAGTGACGCAATAATACTGAAAGACAATGAGAGAGTGAGACAATAATACAGTAAGACAATGTGGGACAAGAAGACAGTGAGACAGTAAGAGCATTTTCCGAGTCTCCTGTGTAAGTGAAGAGAGATCTGTTCTGTACGCAGAATGAAATTAGCCAAATCTGAGTGAAGCCCAGCTAGAAATCAGAGCGGATAATAGGATGTGGGGAAAAACATAGACGGAGGAGAGAGACAGGAGGAGATGTGGAATGAGCTTTAACTCTGTGACCTTCGGCGAGTGAACGAGTGATTATGAGTGATTAGAAGTGATTAAGAATGAGTTTACTCAGCATCAGAGATATGCAGAAAAAAATCATATTCACACTGAGAGAATGAGACAATATGATAGTGTGACAGTGAGGCAGTGAGACAGTGGAAAATAAGAGGGTGCGATAATGAGACAGTGAGACAATAAGATGTGAGACAATGAGATGAGACAATAAGACAGTCATACACTGAGACAGTAAATCAGTGAGACAGTGAGACATTGAGATAGTAAAGCAGTGAGACAGTGAGAAAATGAGACATTGGAAACAGAGACAATGAGACAGTGGAAACAGATATTGAGACAATGAGACAGTGAGACATTGGAAACAGTCAGTGAGGCAAGTGTGACATTGGAAACAGACAGTGAGACAATGAGACTTTGAAAACTGAGACAGTGAGACAGTGGAAACTGAGACAGTGGAAACTGAGACAATTAGACATTGAGATAGTAAAGCAGTGAGACACTGAGACATTGGAAACTGATACAGTGGAAACTGAGACACTGGAAACTGAGACAGTGAGACAACGAGACATTGGAAACTGAGACAGTGGAAAATGAGACAGTGAGACACAGACAATGGAAACTGAGACGATTAGACATTGAGTAAAGCCGTGAGACACTGAGACAATGAGACATTGGAAACTGATACAGGAAACTGAGACAGTGGAAAGTGAGAGTGAGACAATGAGACAGTGGAAACTGAGACATTGAGACAATGAGACAGTAAAAACTGAGACAGTGGAAAGTGAGACAGTGGAAACTGAGACAGTGGGACAATGAGACAGTAGAAATGGAAACGGTGAGACAAAAAAATCATCTGAAAGACGCATTGTGTATTGCCATGCTTTGGTTTGCTAACAAAAAACAAAACAAACAAAAAAAGTTGAAAAATGTAAAACCCATCCATCCATCTTCAACCGCTTATTCCTTCTTCAGGGTCACAGGGAACCTGGAGCCTATCCCAGGGAGCACGGGGCACAAGGTGGGGTACACCCTGGACACAGTGCCAGTCCATCACAGGGCACAATCACACACCCATTCATACACTACGGTCACTTTAGACACACCAATCAGCCTACCATGCATGTGTTTGGACTGGGGGAGGAAACCGGAGTACCCGGAGGGAACCCCTGCAGCACGGGGAGAACATGCAAACTCTGCACGCACACGGCCCTGGCGGGAATCGAACCCCGGACACTGGAGGTGTGAGGCGAACGTGCTAATCACATGTAGTAGAGTATTTGAGTATTCATGCCCATAACTTGGCAACACAATGTCTATTATCTCTCTCTATGCCTGTCTGGATGCCTTCTTCATGGCCTAAGCTCATTCTGAATTGCAATCCAGATCCACTTCACCTTCAGGTGTTCAACCTTCAGCCACATAGCCCCAAATCTCCCTAAATTCCCACTTGCTTGCCTTTATAGTCAGTAAGAAGGTATGTGAAATCATCTGAAATCCTCAAGGCTAAAAAAAAAAGCCCCAGCATTGAAATGAGCAGCTTTCACTCCAGATAAACACTCCAAGAACTGTATTTCCAATACAAGGCCGAAGCACCCTAAAATCCTTAGTCTCTGCCTTTGGCCCCGCGGCCCAGAGCATACTCTGACTCTCAGCGTGACGCTTTTTCGTGCCATTCTTTCTGTGCCTGAATGGAACAATTAATCAACACATCGCTGATTGGGTAATTAGTATGTAGTAACACTAACAGTGAACACTCCATTAATATAGCTTATTTATGGCACCTAAATGACTAATTAATTACATCGGGAGGATGGGTGAGGCAGGGTAATGGTGCTGGAGGGTGCTGTATGTGTGTTTGGACCTCCAGTTCATTAATAATGCATTTCTGTCATCTTCCTTTCTTTTTTTTTTCCAAAGGTTTCACTCATGAATAACTAATCTCTGAACTAAGGGAGAATAGCTGTGGACCGAGGAGAAAGCTACAGAAATGTAAACCTTGCATGAATTTGCATTTTTTAAAACCACCACATTCAGTCTATACTTCACATACTTCGCTCTTTTCATCTAAACGTATGCTCTGACCGCTGAAAAAGTGTCTTTGTGTTGCGAAGAGTAGAAAAAAAGGAGAAAAATCAGCATTCAAACACAATGAGAGTCACTCTCCTCCCACACTAAGTCACCGATGAGTCAGTTAGCCGGTGTATCCGAATGCAGGAAGGCAGAATGCAAATGCCAAAGAACAACAGCAAAGGCAAAAGTTTGATTATAATTACTTCAGTCCTTAACAAGAACAAGGGGGGAAAAAAGTGTATTATCCTGACCATAACGTTGGGTGAAAGCAGAGAAAAGGCTCATTTAAAAGTGAGGCATCGATTACAAAGTTCACGACGTACGATGACTTTACATCAATATCATTTTACCAAGAGAAAGCCTGAGCTGAAAAAAACAAAAATGCGAAAGTTTTATAATAAGCCGAAGATAAACTATACACCTCATTCTATCTCGGAGTTTCGTTCAAAGAGCAACTTACACACTGAGCTGTGTGTGGGATGGAGAGTTAGAGGGTATTTTTTTTGAGTTTGAGTTTACTCAATTTCACTTAACTCAATTTTTAACCTCGAGTTGAGTAAACTCAAAAACCAAAAACTGTGCAGCAAGTTGCCTTGAAATTCTTTTTTACAGTGTAGAGAGATGGCTAGATGTATAGATGGCTGACTGGGAAGATGGATAGATAGATAGGTGGATGGATGGATGGATGGATGGATGGATTGGTAGGTAAACTAAATAGTTTAAACTAAATTGCATAGACGGACGGACGGACGGACGAACAGACAGATAGATAAACTAAATAGTTTAAACTAAATTACATAGACAGACAGACAGACAGACAGACAGACAGACAGACAGACAGACAGACAGATAGATAGATAGATGGATTGGTAGGTAAATTAAATAGTTTAAACTAAATTGCATAGATAGATAGATAGATAAGTAAGTAGACAGTGGATGAAGAGAGATGTGACTACTGAGAAAGGTAAATTGGTAGATAGATGGATGGATGTGGAGATAGATGAGTACATAATTAAATGGGTGGCTGTATGAAAGGATGGAAGGAAGGAATGGTAGATAGATGGACGGACGATTAGATGTATAAAGGTGGAGATAGATGGGTAGAGAATTGTACAGAAGGTAAAATAGATGTGTAATTTTATGTAGAATGATGGATAGACGGGCAAATGGATGGATGGATGCATAATTGTAGAACAGTAGATAGATGTGTGGATGATGAGATTGATGCAAATGGATAGAAAGATAGAATGGGTAGATGTGCACAGACAGACAGACAGACAGACAGACAGACAGATAGATAGATAGATAGATAGATAGGTGTGTAGATAATATGTAATTATTGATGGAAAGTTACATAATGCATATCTCTACTCTGATGGATGGATGGATGGATGGATGAGTAGCAGTCAGAGAAAGCCGTGTGCATGAATAAAGTGTAGCACCTACAGGAGTACTGAGCACATAGGGGCAATAATAATGAAAACATAATGCTAAACAGAATATGTCGGGATAAGGTGTGTTATATGTTGTAACACAGCAGTGTGTACGGTTTGTCTGGACTGGCTGCAGAGGAATATTAACACTGCGTTAGTGTGTTGGTGTTTGTTGTTAAAGGCCTTCACCCATGGCTGCTCGGTCTCAGAAGGTCCCTCGCCGCCTGGCCTCAGTGTGTTTGAGTAAATGGTCCTTATTTTTACAGTGTAATTACCTGCTGTAGAGCGGGACTGATGTAGTCGCACCAACTGATCAATCAGGCTGGAACAACGCTGACACACTGGCAGGCTGCTGAACACACACCGCCGCTCACACCGCCTCATGTTCACTTTCCAATCAGTGCTCTGCTTCACTGTGGGACCTACATGAGTGTATTTACACCCACAATGTAGAATTAACTCCTGTAGATTAGAATTAACTCCTACATCATTGACTAAACTCATACAGCGTAGAATTAACTCATACAGAGTAAACTAAACTCATACAGTGTAGACTAAACTCAAACAGTGTAGAATTAATTCCTAAAGAGTAGAATTAACTCATACAGAGTAGAATTGATTCCTGAAGAGTAGAATTAATTCCTAAAGAGTATAATTAACTCGTACTGTGTAGAATTAACTCATACAGAGTATAATTTACTCATACAGATTAGAATGAACTCATACAGAGTAGAATTAATTCCAAAAGAGCAGAATTAATTCCTAAAGAGTAGAATTGACTCGTGCTGTGTAGAATTAACTCATACACTGTAGAATTAACTCATACACTCTAGAATTGACTCTTACAGTGTAGAATTAAATCATGCTGTGTAGAATTAACTCCTACAGAGTGGCATTAACTCAGAGTAGAAATAACTCATACAGAGTAGAATTAATTCCTAAAGAGTAGAATTAACTCATACTGTGTAGAGTTAACTCCTACAGAGTGGAATTAACTCATACAGAGTAGAATTTACTCCTAAAGAGTAGAATTAACTCATACAGAGTAGAATTAATTCATACAGGGTAGAAGTAACTCATACAGACTGGAATTAACTCATATAGTGTAGAATCAACTCATACACACTGGAATTAACTCATACAGTGTAGAATTAACTCATACAGACTGGAATTAACTAATACAGTGTAGAATTAACTCATACAGACTGGAATTAATTCATACAGAGAAGACTTGTTTCATACAGTGTAGAGTTAACTCATATAGAGTGGAATGAACTCTTACAACATAGAATTAAGACACACAGTGTAGATTTATCCCATACAGATTGGTGTTAACTCCTACAGTGTAGAATGAACTCAAACAGTGTAAAATATACTCATACAATGTGGAATTAACTCCTTTAGTGTATGTACTCCTTTGGTATATCATTTGCATCCACAAAAACTGAACTCCCATAGAGTAGAATTAAATACTTCTGTATGAAATGAAATCATACAGTATAGAAATAACTTGCAGTGTTAACTCATCACATCACTGTGTAAGCGAACGAGCGCCGCCGAGCCGCCGCTTTATGCCTCTGTGATTAGTGCTGCTGTGTTTAGCCTCCACGCTAGCCTTCAACTGTGTGCGTGTTCTCTCGCTTGCTGGATGGTAGCTCTCAAAATACACGCAGGCCATCTCTCACTCACTCACACACTCCTTTCTGTTTCAGAGACACTAGGTTTGTAAGACCGAGTAATGACCCTGTCACTGTTTTATTGATCTCCATGTGCATGTCTGCCATCTGTAGCCTGCATGGCTTATTTGTTTATCGTGGAAGTCTACCGTAGAGTCAGTAGTATCACGTGCTTAAAGTCGTTTAATTAACACCCCCCCCGTTCATCTTCTCTAATATGTAAATTGGGCTCAACGGTTTGTTAAAAACCCAAAGAGTTCCGCACACATTAGTTTATCATCTTAACTCCTTACCTACACAGTGCACTGCTTTGTACCTTGTCCTTCGTTTACTTCCGGGAAAGATGTCCCATCACTCTCTGTCGGATATATAGTGCCCTACTTATGGTGCAGAAGCCATATCAAGCCTCTCCAATGACCAATATAGGGAGTAGGAGCCCTCTGTTTTATTTAACAGACAGGCATTTAGATCCTAATAAAACATAATATTGGTCATAGGTGTAATAATGGGCGGCTGTGGCACAGGTGGTAGAGCGGGTTGTCCACTAATTGTAGGGTTGGCGGTTCGATTCCTGACCTGGGTGACCCCACATGCCGAAGTGTCCTTGTGCAAGACACTGAACCCCAAGTTGCTCCCGATGGCAAGTTAGCACCTTGCCCCGTGCGAGTGTGTGTATGAGTGGGTGAATGAGACACAGTGTAAAGCGCTATATAAGTGTGCCATTTATTTACCATTTAATAAGGGTCATTTTAATCATCCATCCATCTTCTACCGCTTATTCCTTCTTCAGGGTCGTGGGAACCTGGGTCATTTTAATTTGCGACATTATTATATTGCAATACAGCCCCCAGATCGTTTTCAAATCGGACACCTTTTCTCTATTATAAATGAGAGATCTTGTACTTTCAGAATGCATTATCTGAACAAACTGTTCCGCACGAATACTAACCTTACGATCGATCACCTTTTCCCGTTGTTTCATTGTTTTTGCTCTGCGAAACTGACTTTTTCATGTTGATAACATACTAAAAGCGTATGGAGGAATCTTGCTTTACATGTCATTTCTGTATTTATAGGTTTGGACTTAGCAACAAATTTGACACAGAATTCCCATCTGTTCTTACAGGAAAGGTAATGGTGCATAAAGAATTTATATGTATCCCCCCCCCTTCTAATCACGCCAAGCATGTGGCTATTTTTATAGTGTATTTAAAAAACAAAGCTCACAGGAGACTTGAGTACAAAATTGGAATATTTCGGTAAGTGCACCATAGTGCAACTAACGCAAGCTGAATGGACTAAAGTGGTTTCTGTCAATGAGTAAGCTGTCTAAGGGTCTGGCAGGCTGGGATCCCAGTGTTGGGAAGATGCAGCTCCAGGTGACAAAATAATGAAATAAAGACTGTGCCGTGCACAAGAAAGGAAAGCTTCCTGGGTCGAATGAGGAAACAAAAAAGGTTGCAGGGGGAAGAGCAGGCTGAGGGAAGTGCGGGGCAATAAAATGTATCTCTAGTATTGTGACCTAGGGTGACACGTGATGGATGAGGTCAGAATTATGATGACTGAAGGGTGCAGATCAGGCCTGTGGGGCTTTATTCCGAGCTCTTTCACTGTTTGCAAAGAGACCTTTGCATCCTGTCATAAAAGATTACGACCCCGGTTTTATGGTGTACATACCCAGTGAGGAATGAGCAGCCATTCATGTTGTTTGGATGGTACAGCCACAGGCTGTGGGCTTATCTCTCCTTTTTTGTTTCTTTTTTTTTTTTGGTTTCCATTTGCCTTGAAAGTCCTGGCGCTTGGTTGGCAAGTTAGAAACATTGAATTATGAAATCTTATCTGCTTTTTAAACAAGGCATCTGTTCAGAATTTACACAGGATATTTTCCAGTTTGGTAATTTGTGCAATCTTTGTGACAAATTGAGGCTAAATGAATGCCATTTGTTATATTCTCTGTATGTGCACATAGTGTATATGTTGTTTTTTTGCTTTTTATTTCATTTTTTTAGTACATGTCACTTGTGTTTAGCACACAGTTTTATTCTGCTAGCAGCTGATGCATTAGTAAAAGGGAGCATGTTGATGATGATCAAAACGATCAGACTTTATCTTTCTTTTTCTGGCCAGTATTGAATTTCCTCTGCTTTTTTTTTTTTTTTTCCAGGTCGCTCCAGAGGAGTTCAAGACGAGCATCAACCGGGTGAACGCTTGCCTGAAGAAGAACCTACCAGTCAACGTGAAATGGCTACTGTGCGGCTGCTTGTGCTGTTGCTGTACTGTTGGCTGCAGTCTGTGGCCTGTCGTGTGTCTCAACAAGAGGGTGAGACCCTCCACTGTTGTTATTGGTCTATCTGTAAATCAGCCATGCCTCTTTTACTGCATTTAGCACTGTAATAATATTGTCTTTGGTGCTGAAGCGAAAATAACAAGGTGTGTAATTAGTGACCTGGTGTACAATTGACGCATTAAGCCAGGTTAGCAGAAGGATGTGCTATGAAATGTTTGAGAATCCACACCAGGCTATTGACCATAACATGCAGCTTATGAGCTGGTTAAACAGGGGCCTCAGTCCATAAATGTCTGTAAAGTCTTAATGTGGGTGTTTTATTAGTATTTGCTAAGCACCTGTTTGATGGTATTGAGGGGGTGATTACTGGCACATTTAACCCCTGTGTTTTTCTTTGTTTGATAGACACGAAGATCCATTCAGAAATTGTTAGAATGGGAAAACAACCGATTATATCACAAGGTAAGCAAATGTTACCTCAACATCACTAGAACAATAAAGGAACGTGCCCCGTAGTTTTCAGTGTCCTCAGTAAATGGTGTTTAGATGTTTTTAATGGTTGTAAATCTAGCTGCTAAACTGTGAAAATGCCCATGTCCTTCGCAGCTATTTTTGGCTGGGCTATTGATAGATTGCAGAGGCTGACCAGACCGTGCAGAGGTCAGCAGTAAAAAATGGCTGACAGACACTGCACCCAGTATAGTGGGGAAACTCCTCAGAACACTAACTGCTGTTTGACCCAAGTGAACCCACGTGTGTAAAGCCTGTCTGCATGTCTGAAGTGTTTGTGTGGACTGGGAACTTGTAGAGAGAGCATTCACTAACTCCAGTGCTTTATAATTCTCATCAGCTGGGACTGCACTGGAAACTCAGCAGAAGAAAATGTGAGAGTAATAACATGATGGAATATGTAAGTATTTATCAGTTACAGATGTTAATGCATGTGTACACCTTAATAATTGACATTTGGTAGTAGAAATGTAAAGGACATCACTAAATTCTAAAATGACCTTTTGTCCTCAAAACTAATTGCAAATCAGTTTATTACCTAGCTATGTGCATGTAGCTAGGTTACTGGGCCTCATGTATCAGTCATTTAGTAAATGTGTTGTGTGTAAATGTTTTCATTGGCCAAACCAAACAAAAAAAGATTTACTACAATAAAGATTTCAGTAAAGTTGAGTTTCTTCGTTCTCCTGTCTAAATGTTTATTAACGAATGTCACCCATAAATTACCAACCACCTTCACGGGACAACTGATTTACATCTAGTTACGGCCACAAAACCCCATAAAAGGCAAAGCTCACACAGAGGTTTGACAAAATGACGACTAAATGGTGAAAGAGTGCCTCATAAGCGTGTTGTGCGCTAAATCTTCCAGTAATGCAACTCAGTCGTTGCATCGCATCGGCCGCCATGAGCACAGACAAACTGTTCCTAATTGTATAGGATGCATTACGTTTGTCTTAATTGACTTATTTATTAATTTATGGATTTGTTTAAAGTCATTTAATATGCAATGACCGAGTTTCACAAAAGGTGTAATAGAAATCAATAAGCTTTAAACTTGATATTGTAATCTGTATATAAAACTGCACACGTTATGCCATTTGAAGCCTTTCAATTCACATCATTGAGTCTCGTACCTAAATTTACACAAACACTTGCAGGATACAAATGCTTTCTGCTAAACTAATAGGATGTTGTGAAATGCTCATGTGAATGATTTAAGGATAAACTGGTTAAATAATGCTCAATTGATGTTGGAAAATCTTTGAAAAGCAATGGTCTGGAGTAAATTAGCTCCTTAATATTAATATTTCCTTTCCTTCCTTCAGGTGATTCTTATAGAATTCTTACCCAAATATCCTATATTCCGACCAGACTAAGAGCACTGCAGAGGGATGCAGGCGAATGGCTCTCACTTCGCTCCTTACTTAGTGCCTTGTATATAAAGTTGGATTGAGGGTCTTCATGGGTGTCTCTGCGTCACCCCTTTTCTCCTCCCAGTACCTTGTACAGTAGAGTTTGCAAAACTGTCACTTTGCTTTAGAGCAGATTTTGCACATTTCTAGATATAGTAGAAATGCACCTGTGTTGCACCCGGATGTTTTTGTTACATAAAATAATAAACAATACTGTTTAAAAGTGCATTTTCCCAATAGCCATCCCTACGTCCCACCTCCTACATGTAATATTGTTGATCAAATCAAGGCACCTCAAGGTGTGTATTTGCCTTATGATAAAAGTATAACCTTTTTTGTAATGGAGGTGTATATATTGGATGCAGCGTGGTATAGAACATGTAGTTTTAAAGGTGTAGTGAAAAGTCGCTTTACTTTAGAGCGAATCTTGCGCATTTCCTGATATAGTTGCCCTGAAGCAAAATGAAAAGGCTCAGGGTTGTTCTGCGCTAATGGAACGGGTGGGGAATTTAAAGTAGCTAAAATGTTTGTCAGCATGATTTTTTTAAATTTCCGTTTGCACTTTGGTGATGGGCCTCCAAACAGGGGCACAGAAACAGACCATTTGAATATAATTTTGGACAAGATGTACAGCCTAGTATTTCATGTTTACATTATGTAATTTAGCTGGCAATTAGTTTTCTGCCAATCTATTATAGTTTTGTTTATAAACTGCATCTCTGTAACTTTCCAGTCTATATGGACCCGTTTACCTAGTAAGCCATAAAATGTATGTACAACATGCCAGTCAAAGTGAGGGCTGAAAATTGCACTTGAGCACACGAGGACATCAGGCTTTCAGTTGATTGTCCCCAAGGTGTGTGTTGTTTTTTTTTTTTTTTAAATGTCGTGTGTAGAAACGATTTTGCCAATCAAGATTTAAGTAGTGTGTATATATGTGTCATCAATTTCAAAGTTAAGTTCACCTTGTATGTATTGTTTTGTAGTCTCTTTCCTCTTGCGTTCATACATTTCAGCTTCAAGTCATTGCTGTTTTTGGTGAAGTCCATATGCTGTTACACGGATGCAGAGACGTGGACACCCGCACTCCTTTTTCATGTGTATGCTGACTCTCTGTTATGCCTGCCTTGTTTTCTTCATTTTTTTTTAAATGTTAGCCTGTTGGATTAGAGTGCCTCTTGAATCGAGCAGAATGTTTGGGGAAAGCTGTACTAAAAGACACCTAAACATTGCCTAATTATTTGGAGTGAGACAAATCTCATAGCGTTCTACTGCAGAACGCCACTCAGCATCCTACTAGAGTTCCTGTAAATGTTTCTCTTGATTTCTGTGGAAAGCATAAATAAATTGTTGATTATAATGGTTTTTACAGTTGTCCTCCTTATAGTCACTTCCATTTGTAGTTAGTAGCTGCATATAAATTTTACTATTCGCATGATTTTGCTTGATAGAATTCACAGTATCATCAATATTTACCAAAGGCAGATAATTTGATGGGGTGTACATATTGTTAAAAAACAAAAACAAACTGACTCAAAACGTTCACTTTTTTACTTAGGGTTGTTTCCTGCTGTGCATGATGTTACTGAAAAGTTCAAACCTCAAAACAGACACTGAAATATGTTCATGCAGCCTGGTCTCCTGAGAAATATATATAAACATGAATGAAGAAAGCTGAGGCTGAATGTGGTCCAGGTTCATTGCAACAGTGTGAATGCTGACCATGACCCTTCTTTCCATACTACTTGAATAGTGTAGTATTACAAATTTGCAAGTAGATTGTTTGGCTGTGATCCTGTGCTTAGTTTCCTAATTTGCAATTTTCAAAATAATGGTGCTCTAATTGGTGTAGCAGAGTAAATGAAGCAGGAAAGGGCCTACGTTTAAAAGCAAATCATCTTGATTTTTAATACCAGTGAGATAAAATGTACATGGATGTATAAATACCGTTTAGTATATTTGTTTCAGTGAAACCTGGAGTTTAATTATAGGTGAAGAAAACAAGCTCCGCTCAGGATGCATTGTCATTCTCATAGCTCCAAGGTTCAGCACACAGCCACTGTGTCATGTTTCATCTCTGTGTATTCTAAGACCTGAGGATAGATTTGTGATTGAATTTGCCCTCTTGTGGACACACTATTGGGTTGAGCACTTATAATTGGAGTATCTGGCATCCTGAAGAGGGCAGGCCAAGTCATACTCAGGGCAGGGTTATTGGGCTAAAATGCAACACGAATCAGTTTTACTTTACTTTCTTGCTAGTTATTGCTATTTATATATTACAAATCACACGTGGTAGTGTCAAGTATATGCTGTTATTTTTGTAACCTTGACCTTACAAATCTTACTATGAACATACAATTGTGCTTCATGGGAAGGAAATGTTCATTTTCACCATGCATCAGTATCAGCCATGATCTGCAGATGGAATACCTGAGGAATTTACTTACCTGCCCACTGCTTTTACACAAGATATGACCTGTTCTGTTTACAATATACTCCACTATAGTCCATGCTGCATTTATGCTTTTCATGGTTAAGCATAATTCCATGTAAAACACAAACTGTGCATTCTTCAATTCCTCCTAGAGTCAGGAGTGATGAAGATAAGACCACCTAAAAAAAAAAAAGGTCTGTGGTGTGTTGTCTCCCCTCCCCCCCTTCAATCAGAGATTTCACAGAAAAGTCCTCTTAACACATTAAAAGGCCCAGCAAGAATTTCTGAACATCGTCACTGTACATAAATATTCAGAATATATACAGGGAAGAGAGGAAATTCTCTTGCGGATGCAAGATACTCTTTCCATTGAAAGCAAGTAAATGTTGGCTGAGGAGGGAGTGTGTGTAAGAGTCTAAATTACATGTCTAGAACAAAATCATAAAATAAATTGCAATCCTTTATTATATCGTTTTGGTAATTGCCATTTTCTATCACTGAGGGGACAGTGCTGCAAAGAAAGCATAAACCAGCATATATTTGGATTTAAAAACAAAGGAAAAAAAAATAGAACAAATGAAATTAAAATGGCCTTTTCGGTATCATAGCAATTAAGGCAGTTTTTTTTCTATACATATACAGCTCAAATCAAGTCACTTAAAAAGAATGAAACAAAATAGCCATGACTTTAAAGTCATGTTATCAAGCAGCAAGCAACAGGTTTCAGATATAAAGACCAGATATGTTAACAGAAATGCTAAAAGGACAGCAACATAAAATAATTAACATGTAATTACAGCCATAAAAATACTAACAAGACTTTGGTATGGTCCCATTTTATGTAGTATTATAGAAACATTCACACCCTGTGTCACAATTCAGTAAATTAAGACCAATCTCATCTAAAAGTGTGTCTTTGTATTGAACATTCTTTCAATTAAAATTCACCTACTCGGAGAGTATTACAGCATTGGTGCAAGTTCCTAATCACAAAACACACACACAAGAAATTGATTGGTGTTACTCAAGGAAAGTAAATGTTCAATAAGACTGACTATCAATGTTTGTTGACGATCTCGAATTAGAAACTGAAGGTGCAGAAATAGTTTCCAGTGTCCATGTGCTTAAAAGTATCCTACATCTCTCAAATAAGCACAGTTCCACAAGGAAGGAGGAAAACGCCTCCAGATATTCCTTTTATTTTGTTTTAAATCCAGTCTGTGATTATCATCCAACTTTCTGGAATTTGATCCCTTTGTACTGGATATGAAAATCGCCAAAACCAGCTTCAAAAAGGTCACATCAGAGAGCAGAAAGAACAGTCAGATGTTATACGATGCTGCCAGGCCAGGATACTACAGTAAGTGTGACTTTATTCCTCTGAAGCTTCAGCATAGGAATCAGGGATGAATTGTTCATGCCCACTGTAGTAGCTCCGTTCACAGCCACAATTTCATCACCGCACCTGCAATGAAGCACAGAGAAAAACTTCATTATCGTAACAACTTATGGAAGATTGTCTAGAAACGTAGCTTAACATATGTACCTAAAAATTATTGGATTACATTAAAGATTTTAAACATATTACTACCCAAACACAGTAGTAGTGAGTCAAGGAACTTCTGGTATAATCCTGAAGACATTTTGGCATCTAACCAAGTAAATAAACATTTTCAAGCTTATACAACTCCAGGCACTCAGTATTAGACAATTCAAAATGATACGGAACTGACATTTAAATGAATATTAGCATTATTTAACTACAACAGTATGTTAGCTCATGCATTGCTGATAATTCTCTGTAAAAAACAAAAAACAACAACAACAAAACCTACTTGAGACGACCATCAAAGTGGGCAGGAGTTCCAGGCACTATGGTCTTTATGAAGAAAGGCTGTTGACCTCGACTTTCTTCATATCCTCCGACAATACTGAAGCCCCAGCTCTCGTTGTTGGTTTTTAACAACACGATGTCACGACACCAGTGCATGTGGCTTGTGAATGAGAGGGGAAAAAAATTAAATAAAGTACAGCTCATCAGAGTGAACATGTTTACATAAACGCATAAGGAGAGAGACTAACCAGAAAACAGGAAGGAAAGGTCACTATGTCAAAGCATTTTATTGCGCAATATGCCTAAAAGAAAGTCAAGACAACTGGACCTATGGTATAATCAATATTATAAAAGACATTTTTAAAAGCTCCTGATAGCAGAAATCCTACAGTTGCAATCAGAATTATTAAAAAACCCCACTGCAAATCAGGTTTCTTGATTTAAAATGTACAGAATTTCAACTGTTTGAAATGAACATATAAAAAAGAAAAAGCAATTGAAATAGTTCAACACAACGAATGCTTCAAGTGGTTTCCGCAAATTCAACTGAAAATGCAACTTATGATGATTTCTCCAGTTTAAAAATTATTCAACCCCTTCATGACAAGCATCTTTAGTACTTAGTAGAGCACCCTTTTGCTGTTTTGACCTGCTGCAAATGAGATGCAGAGCTTCTGGTAGTGTTCCTGAGGAATCTCAGGCCATTCCTCATGAGCAATGGAGTGCAGTTCAGTAATATTCTTGGGTTTGTGTGCTGCAACTGCCTTCTTCAAATCCCACCAGAGATGTTTTGTGTAACCCTAAGTCAGGTGACTGTGATGCCATGTAGAATCTTCCAGGACTTCTTCTACAACCATGTCTTGGTGGAATTTGACGTATGCTTGAGATGATTGTCCTGTTGGAAGGTCCAGTGACGTCCAAGCTTCAGCTTCCTCATGGATGGCATGATGTTTTCTCCTGGGATTTCCTGATACTCCCATGAATCCTTCTTACCTTCCACACGCTGCAGGTTTCCAGTGCCATAGGATGCAAAGCAACCCCAGAGCATCACTGAGCCACCACCATGCTTGACTGTGGACAGAGTGTTCTTTCATCATTCTTCTTTCTCCAGACTTCTTGATCCATGCCGAAAAATTCAAGTTTTGTTTCATTGCTCCATAGAACAGTATCCCAAAACTTCTGTGGATTATTTATATGATTTTGAGATTATTTTTCTTGTGCTTTTGAGTCAGTAGTGGTGTACGTCTTGGAGTTCTGGCATGGAAACCTTCAGGGTTTAGAACGCGCCTTACTGTGCTCACTGAAACCTCAGTGCCTGTTGTCACCAAGTCTTGTGGCAGGTCTTTGGCAGTCTTTCGCGTGTTTTCCACAACCTGTCTACTCAGAAAGCTGGTTGCAGATGTTGATAGCTTACTTTTTCTGCCTCGTTCAAGTATTTCATATGTTTTCAACCCCTAGCCAGTTCAGGTATTTCAAGTATTCCAGCTCAAGCACACGTGGTGCAAGTAATAAAGCCCTTGATTAGTTGCATCAGGTGTGCTTGAGGAAAACACCAGTTTTGCATATTCGTACTGTTGTGAGGGATTCTATTCAAGTGATATAATGATTTTTCCAGTTTCAAAATTATTCACAGTTGCATTTTCAGTTGAATTTGGGGAAACCACTTGAAGCATTCATTGTGTTGAACTATTTCAATTGTTTTTGTTTGATTTGTTCGTTGCAAACAACTGAAAGTCTGTAAATTTTGACAATAAACCTGATTTGCAATGGGGGTTGAATAATTTTGATTGCAATTGTATACAGACACACTGAACATTATCCATTACTCACCTGGGTAGGCCCAGCCAGCGGGTCCACGGAGGGGAGCAGTTGATTTCATCCTCTCTGGGGTTCTCCACTGTGTCCATTTCTTCTTGATTTGCTGCCTCTGCATCCTGCTCTTCCTCCTCTGCAGTGGTGCGGATGACGCGTAGCGTCACAGAGCTCTGTGCTGTCTGAGTCTTCAGCACAGACACTGCTTCATTATAAGTCAGCTGGGTCAGGTCAACACCATTGATGCTCAGCAACACATCACCTAAGTAAACATCAGTCAACACACATTTATACAGTTACCAATCAATATACCCATGAAGATTGAGGTATTACAGTGCTGCATGTATCACCCATAATCAGATGTCTGAGTAGCACTGCCAGAAGTATTAAAACTATTTGTTTAATGACACTTTCCACTAGCGAGGTGGTAGTGTATTAAATATTTCTTCTAGCTGAAAGCACATTACTGGCTGCTAACAGGTCAGCTCTCAAGGTATTTTAAATGTCAAATATTTATTTTAGATTTTTTATGGTTAAAAATATATCACAGAATGCTCTCTTTCTTTGAGGACAATGAAGCCCAACTTTTCACCAAGATCCTCACACATGCAGAAACAGATGTTTTTCTGATTTTCTGCATGCTCTTATCAGATGATTGTAATTATATAGAAACACTTGCTATGATTGTTAATAGAGTAAAAGTGAGTGAAGTCCAAAAGTGCAAAATCTGTGACACTTTAATGTCTCTCTTTATGCATCTATTCCTTTTAGCAAGAACTAGCGAAAATGTCAAACCTGGTTTGATGGTACCATCTCTGTGCAGACAGCCCACTGGCTGCACACTGGTAATGTACACAGGCAGACGACAGCGGCCGTCCCTCCCACCAGCGATTGTTATGCCCAGTGAATGTCGTGGCTCCTTCTTCAGACTCACTGTCTTTTCCTGACTGGAGAATCCACCAGGAGGATCCTAATCACAAGCAACACACACACACACACACACACACACACACACACACAGACACACACAGACACACACAGACACACACAGACACACACA
>JAOUWY010000054.1:22319541-22330843 GCA_025728095.1 Prietella phreatophila | reverse complement strand
CAAGACCTTGTCAGGAACAGCACCCTCCTACCTCAACTCTCTCCTGAAGGCCTACGTTCCCTCTTGCAATCTGCGATCGATTAGCGACCGACCTTTAGTAGTTCCCACTCAGCGTGGCGCAAGGTCCTTTTCCAGAACTTTCACGCTAACTGTTCCTCAGTCTTGGAATGCACTTCCAATCTCAATCCGGACCTCAGAATCGCTCACCATCTTCAAAAAACAGCTAAAGACCCACATCTTCCGGGAACACCTAACCAACTCATAAAAAATATATATAAATAAATAAATAATAAAAAAACAATGCACTTGCATCTCTACTCTGTGCACTTTGCTTCCTCTGGAACTCAATTAATGGATCTTGTATGGTAGCGCTACCTGTATTGTTCTCTGCTTGATATATCATTTTGCTTATTTGTAAGCCTCTTTGGATAAAAGCGTCTGCCAAGTGAATAAATGTAAATGTAATTTACAAACTCTTTCGACTAACTTTTCTCACTCATAGCCAGATAGTTGGGATTTCATCCCCACTATTCTTTCAGCTGTTTCTGAGTTAATTAGTCAATCTTATTCTACTTCCTGTCAGCTTGATCCTGCCCCCACTGCCTTACTTAAGCTTTGCCTGCCTGTTATCTATGCCTGTTTAACACCTCATCAATAAAATATTTAGTCCTGGATTTATCCCTTCAGAACTCAAAACTGCTGCTGCTATTCCTGTTGTAAAAAAGCCTAGCTTTGGACCCCCTCAGATCTTAAAAACTACCCCACAATCAGTGGTTGCTTCTCAGATTCTCTCCTACTTAAACTCTTACGATCTCTTTGAATGCTTTCAATCTGGCTTCCATCCACTTCACAGCTCTGAGACTGCACTAGGCAGAGTTCAAATTATATTTAGATGTTTCTATTTCACAAGGTTTTCCTCAGGGCTCTGTACTTGGTCCACTGCTTTTTCTCATCTTAATTGGGTCACATTAATCATTAATTTCCATTGCTACGCTGACGACGCTCAACTCTATATTAGTTCACATTGTTCTGTTCCTTTCCCCACAAATTCCATATCTGAATGAATCAAGGACATTAATTCCTGGAGGACTAGTACTTAATACTCAATACTGAAGAGACAGATGTGCTAGTACTAGCATCTCCACATGTTCTATCTCATCTTCCTGATCTGTTAATTGATTTTAATGGTGTCCTGGTCAGACCCTCCTCTACCGTTCACAACCTTAGTATTATCTTTGACTCCACACTCTCTTTTAACTCGCACATCTCCTCTCTCACAAAAACAGCTTTTTATCATCTTCACAATATCACCAGACAGACAAAGATGCCGAAATCCTTGTCCATGCCTTCAACAGTTCTCAGCTTGATTATTGTAATGCGCTCTTTTCTGGCCTTACCACTAAAACCATCAATAAATTACAATACATCCAGAATTCCGCAGCCAGGGTTCTCTCTCATTCTAAGAAATCATCACACATCGCTCATGTCCTGCGCAGGTTACACTGGTTACCTGTTTCATATCAGATACAATATAAATTCTCCTAATCACTTTCAAAGCCTTACATGGTCTAGCCCCTTCATACATTTTTTATCTCGTCTGTCCCTACACTCCATCAGCTCTCTCAGGTCATCTGAACCTGGCCTATCATTCATTCCACATTATAAGCTGTCCTCACTCGGTGGTAGGGCTTTCTGAACAGTAGCCCCTTCACTTTTTAACTCTATCCCACAATACCTCCATAATCTTATCTCTGTACAGGAGTTTAAAAACAAACTCAAAACCTCAAAATCTCTTTGCCCAATGTTTCTGTGTCTCTTAACTACAACTTTTTTTTCTCTCTTGCTTTCTAATTGTAATGCGACCTTGAGTATGTAGAAAGGAGCTATAAAAAAAATTCATGGACATCGTAAAGTCTGAAGTGGAGCAGCCGTGAGAATTTGAAGAGAAAGAGAAAAGGAGGGAATTTATCTTTGGCGTTGTGTGTTGTTGCAAAAACAACGTTTGTGAAAGTAGCAAACAGACTGTGCTGCTGACGACGATATATCTCAGGTATTTGTTCTTTGTATGTCTTTTTATGTCTAAGTATGTTTTCCATATTCTTAAGGCTCCATATTCTTAAGATCTGAGAATGAGAAAGTGACTGACTGGATGCTTAGGCAAGGTTGACACTGATGTTAGTTATAAACACACTAAAAGAATGGTGATTGATGCCTATTGAAGACATGCCAAAAATAATATGGCTATTTAAATGGTATGAATTTGGTCAATGTATTTACTGAAGGTCTCAGTCAGCTGTTAGTCATGCCAGTGCCCACCTCAATTTACTTGGAACCCGAACAGAACTCCGACAAGGGGACATGGTAAGCAAAGTAACTCTTATGCATCAACTACATTACTGGCATTACTACATCAACTATATTACTGTACAAATGTACAAAAATCCAAACTATGCCTTTAAAAGGACAATACTATAACAAATTTGGATATGTTTCTTAAAATACATTAAAAACAAAATTCTGCATTGGTGAAAAGAGGATTTCGTTAGCTCTTAACTATGTTTATGTGAAGCCATATGATTAAATATTTGTAATCAATTAAAACGATGTCAAATAATTACCAGTACAAAACCTGAGAAATTTCCTCAAATGAAGCTCACCACAATTCCTTATAAACTTCTTGAGGAAAATCAAGAGTCTGATTTTCTCTCTTGTTGAGCAGCTGATGTTGTAGCATGGCAACAACCTTCCTGGGTGTAGGAGTGAGGCTGGTGAGCACTTTATCCAATCCATGGGTAGTTTCAGTTCTTTGACATTTGCTTCTGTGATGAGAAGTTTGACATTATGGGCCTCTAGGAAAGCCAACCATTCCTCTCTTCCAGAACTAGTTTGGAAGTCTTTCACTGCTTGCTCAGCAACTTCTTTTTCTTCAGTGAGAACTGTGTCTAAGAAGGTTTAAAAACGGTTATCATAGTGATTTCAAGTCCAAGACAGTAGAGGAGGAAGGGCTTGGCCAGCACAATGGGAAAGTACTTCACCATGGCCTAGGACCATGACTTAAGCTTCGTGTTCCCACTTATCTTTTATGTCATGTCTCATCATTGATATTTTAAGTAAGTTTCTGGCAGTGTATTTCATAATTAAAGGTCTCCCAGTCCTCGCTATTCGGATCACGTAAAACTCCACCATTGTCTTCTCCTTTCTCTCTCTTTTGGGTAAGACCATCTGAATCTCCAAGAGAGACTCATCTACAGACATCCATTTTTAAAAACAGTATTTAGTTCACTGAAAACATTTCCCCTCTGAAGCCTTAGCCTGGTGGGCTTTGGTGATTGGAGAGGTTCCTGTCCTATAAATGAACTTTCCTCCTACACTTGGTCCATTGGAAGGGTATCATCCATGTCATTCTGGCAATAATCAGGAAAAGCATATCCAAGCACAATTTCCTCATCAATCAAACATGATGCCTTCGGTACAACAATCAAATCCTCCTTATCCAGCATGTCATTCTCTGCTGAGACGTAAGCTACAGCATTCAAAATTTCACTCGACATCGGACTGGCAAGTTTATTTGTACTTGGAGTTCCAGTTGTGAAAGCAGTTCCACTAGGAGATTCAATTATGGAAACCAATCGATGTGAAGCAGCAGCTGCACAGCATGCAACACTTGTGACAGCTGATAAGATAAGGTAAGGTAGCAGCATAGTGTTTCATCTGAATCAATGTCAATCTTTTTGTAAGATAGATAGTCTCAACAATTTAACATTTCTCTTCTCATTCTGCTGACCTAGTGTGGTCAGTGGATCCAGCTCATCTTTAGTAAAATCTCGCATGATGAATTCAAATTCTTCTGATTGCCTATTATACATTTTCCATTTGGGGGGAGGAGAAAAAATAAGTTCTTTGCCAGTCTCCCACAGCTGTGCCATTATAGTAGTCTTCAATGCTTTCAAATGTCTGGTCCCTCCTCCCCTTTTCTCTTTTACCTGAGTACAAGATACAAGAGCCCCCTACTTTTTCAAACAATTCCATTTTCAGAGCATTAGTGTTACCCGACAGTTCTTCAGAACAAGCATCCCCATGACTTCTCTTGGAGGCCCCTCTTTGGTTTATTTTTGCCATCAGGCTTCCTGTAGCCTCAGTTGTGGTGGTTCCTTCCAGTGCAGACTTGCAACGAGGGGTACTGATGGGGATACAAATGCAGAAGTGTCTATTCACTGAGATCACATGGGTTTTTGTAATGGATTGTCTTCTAACACATGAGGATCCTACCAAAGCTGCTGTGATTATAGAATCAGGTTTAGATAGGCTACATTTCATGCCACAATGCCTGCATTTCTACTGTAAAGCGACAGATCTTTTTTACAGAATAGGAGATCATGACAAAAACAGACACCAAACTCGACTACTGATGATCGACTGAATAACTTTAGCCTATGTGCAATTCTGTGCATATATGTGCACAGACGAGTCAGTGTTCTATGTGGCTGATAGTATATGGATAAAATGGGGGCTATACCAGACTAGCCCAAGTTAACAGGTTTTCAACATTAAAACTGTATGCTCTGTTGGAATGGGGGTGTTATTCCTTTTCATGGGGTGTCATATACCTTTTTGTTGATGAAGGAGGAAATAGCCTCCTCACCTAATCTCTGCTGTTCTCAAAGGGATGTAGAAAATCTGGTCCATTCTGTTAAAGAGATATGATGATTTATTGGAGGGAAAATTTTTAAAAATTACTTTAAACTTTATTTTAGTTCAGTATATACCAAGTCACCAATTGTATCTTGCCTACTGATTAATACTTCATCAAAACTCTCCCTTTATGAGTTCCAATTATGCTACATTCTCTTGGATTGATTTGATTTTCCTTGAGTGTTAGTTCTATTATTTTGAGTTTCCTATTCTCTTTCCTTACTTTTCCCCTGTCCACTTGATACTTATTACGCAGTCACTTATTGCTTAATAAGCTATTACTTAATGAACGGCGTGAAGGCATGCTGCACCATCACTAAAACAAACTCAATCCATGGCTTCACTAATATTATTAGCTATCACCATGTTACATTACCAACAGATGCAGGACACAACACTACGTATGTGCATGGAATACACATATGGCACCATAGTGTTTATAGAAAATATTTATGAAGTGTAATCACTGTATAACTAACTTTTGGATATTCAATATTTATAACCAACATTTAGAATTATTACTTAAGCATAATCAAATATTTGATATTAGTCAACAAGCATAATCGATATGTATAATCAATATTTAGAAGCATAATCTAAATCCATAGAACAATATTTGATGTTCTGTACCAGCCTGTATCCTTTACAGAAGTAAATAACCTTGAGGCCAGATACCAATTAACAAGTTAGGATAGGACCTTAAGAAAGAAGGTAGGTTTCAGAAGATAGAAACAGACAGATGCTCATTGAAGAATAAGAAGGAAGTGTTGAAAGGTCAGGGTGAAACAAAACAAAACAAAAACAAAGACTCTGAGTGAAACCTTCTTGTTTTTGTTTTGTTTTTTAAAGAAACTTTATCCTCATAAAACCGTTTCAAGAAAAAAAATTAACTGTGCATGCTCCACAAATGTAAGATGACATATAGACATGAATAATTAATTGTGGCGAAGAAAATTGGTCTGTTTTTAATGAGGAAATGCAAAACCCCACCTAAGATGAGTGCGCTGTGGAGAAAGGTGTAAAAAGGTGTGCGTGTTTGTATAATTTAGACTTTCTGCAGACTGTCTCACTTTATTGTTTCAATAAAGTTTATTTACTTTTTGACATCTACTAACCCTCTGTCTCTGAAGTTCTTTGACCAAGGCTGGAAAGATTGTTTGCCACAACATGTTCCAGTTTGGGTTTTTTTGAAAATTCGGTCACTTACCAGACAGAGTAAACAAAAATTCAAAATGGTCTGTTGTACGTGTCATAAGTGGACAAACAGTCTCACTGTTAATGAAGGTCTCAAACTTTGTTTAAAAAGTTTGTTTAACAAGAAAGCCTGGGAATTAAACGTTAGCTTCACACCAAAAGGTTGGGTTTGGAGTGCAAAGCACAATAAATACAACGTTACACAAAAGGCTGAAAGCTGTGAAACAGCATTAAATCTACCCTTAAAACTAGAGAGCATGTATTACACATGGCTGTTCTTTATTTTTTCTTACCTGATACACTGGTACACAACAATAATAACAATAATAATAATAATAATAAATCCATCCATCTTCTATACCACTTTATCCTTTTCAGGGTCACAGGGAAACCTGGAGTCTATCCCAGGGAGCATCATCTGGCACAATGGGTGGCTGTGGAGCAGGTGGTAGGGCGGGTTGTCCACTAATCGTAGGGTTGGCGGTTCGATTCCTGGCCCGGGTGACTCCACATGCCGAAGTGTCCTTGGGCAAGAGTTGCTCCCCAAGTTGAGCAACTGAACCCCAAGTTGCTCCCAATGGCAAGTTAGCGCTTTGCATGGCAGCTCTGCTACCATTGGTGTGTGTGAGTGTGTGTGAGAATGGGTGAATGAGACAGTGTAAAGCGCTTCGGATAAAAGCGCTATATAAGTGTGCCATTTACCACAAGGCGGGGTACACCCTGGACAGGGTGCCAATCCATCGCAGGGCACAATCACATACACACTCACACACCACTTTAGACACGCCAATCAACCTACCATGCATGTCTTTGGACTAGGGGAGGAAACCCCATATATTATTATTATTATTATTAATTCCCTGACCTATCAGCAGCACATCAACTTCAGTCTGCGTAACTTACGCGTTTTTTTATCCTAATAATTAGCGTGTGACGATGAGTGTGTAGTGCAAAAGAATATGGACAGATTTCTTAAACGAAAACCCCCAAGTGCTTCTGCACCATCAACTTCATATACGTGTAGCTAAAGCCCTGTTTATACTTTCTCATGGCCTCGCAGCACGAGCCTCCCCCTCCACTGACTGCGCGCGCACCTCCTCAAACGCACGAAGCGTTTATACTAGACGCGCTCGCCGTTGTAATATTCCTTGAAACGAGAGGGGGCGACTCCGAGTAACAGATCTATAAGGAAATAACTGACAGAATAAGTGTTTTGTCGAACAACCATAGCAACGCTTATAAACAAGGCGTCTCGCGTGGAGCTGCTGAGTGCTGAGGAGGAATTGTTGTTTGTTGTTGATGTTTGTTACAGTACATTTCACTAAACTCCACAGTATGGAAAAAAGGAGCAAATAATCATATAAAACCCAGTAAACCTTGAGTTGATCAATTGTCACATTACAACAAAATATAGATATGAGAACGTGTATAAAACTAAATTGAACCGCAATTTTTTTATTCATTTAAGATTTTTATTAAACATGGACCTTTTACTTTCATTAAATACCTTATTGTTTATTGTAGGCTCGTTTTTAATAAATGTTAGCAGTTACTGTTGACCAACAAAAAGTGCGAGCTTCCTGCAAATTTCATTTCTCACATTTACAAATCCAGGTGATTAAGTTCGCCCATCAATCTACATGTCTCACGTGTTTATTTGTGAAGATATTGAGGAGGCCTCGCGCACTCACCGCACTCGACCGGCCACTCCGCGATGACGTCATTTTGCCACTCTCTCTCGTGCTACTTCGAATATAAACCAGCTTTAACGCTGTCTAGCATTCGTGTTTGTGTAGGGTGTCACAAATATTTTAAACTTTTCAAAGGGTGCAGTGACTGACAAAATGTTCGCTGCTGTAAATGACCCAGTCATGCTGTCCAAATCAAATGTTACTCTGCATTACAGTGACAATTCAGATCTCACATGCAAACAAGTTTATTGTAATATAATTATGTCTTTGTTCTAATTAAAAGGATTTTAATGGAAATAGATTACACTAAACATTTCCAGGTTGGCTTGTAATCTAATATTACTGAACTATATAAAATCATAAAAGATACAGATCGCTCATCATAGATTTCCAGTGATCCCAGATATAGACATTTGGTTAACAAGTGCAGTAAATCACTGGTGTTACAAAGATGGCAAGAATACCCTCTCCCCTGTCAGAGTGACAATAGTCAATTCTGGTGGTCTCTGAATGTATGTATCCTAAATGAGTCATAGCCATGAGATGCATTTAAAAAGACATACTAACTCACAGAGGTGTCATTAACTTGTAATGTTGTAACATGGTTTTATTGAAAAGTATATTAGAAAACATAATAAAAACAAGAACTGAAGAAACAAGGGCCAGTCCAAAGTGGAACTGAATATTAAGATTAACTTCTTAAATTAAGGACCCGGTTTGGATTTTTGATATCTCGACTCAATGCAATGCAATTAATCTCTGCTGCAATCGCATACAACTGTAATGTGTTGTCCGTTTGTTGTATTTGAACAAAACAAGCGTGGGGACGTCTCCTATGACTCGTCTTCATTGAGAAGCATGTTGGGAACTCCTCTTGAGATGGGGAATTCTCTACCAGACTCAGGACACTGCAGAGCCCCCTCTAACACCTCTACCTATTTACACAGAAACAATGACTAGTCTAAATATGCTCTGAGGTTTTCAGGCTGCATAGTAGTGATAAGCCATAAACAATGACATAAACTGAAATGTAAAAAGCAGTATTCAGTTTACCGCAAAGTTATATACAGTATACCTAAACAATATTGCTAACTGTCAAATAATTTCATCATGATTTAACACTAGAATAGTCTTAATTAGAAGTCGACCGATAGTGGATTTTACTATAACCAAGTTGGGCAGTACAGTACTTGCTGATAATAGTTTTTAAAATTGATACCAAATAAAAATCATAACACTTAAAGTAAAATATTGAACTTTATTACAAAAATAAACAGTACTGTACCATACAGTACCATGAAAATGTACTGTAATAAAAAAATAATGAAATAAATAAGTTTATATATTAATTATATAATAAATATTAAAGAAAATAAAAGATATACATTGAAACTGAACCAAAATGTAACACTCCAAATAACAATTAAAAATTGAGATGTCCAAACTAATGCAGAAAACACTTCAAATAACAGGACAAGATTTGTAAGCACTACTTCGCCTATAGAGGCCACTCTTGTACTGTATAATGACGGCAGACACTTCTCAGGCGCTCCCACAGTGGACACAACCCGGAAAAATGATAGGTGTGGATGGATTTCTGCAGATAACCAGTAGTTCCAGCAATTGGTTATCAGTGCAGATTAAACTGCAAAACCTATCAATCAGTCGACCTCTAGTCTTAATGTTGTGAAGACAGCGGAAAAATCTGCAAATCCCAAACTTCATATACAATTCTCTTACCTCCAGTAGGACTCTGTGCACTTTGCGTAAAAAGTCTTCATCGTTCTCATAGTTTGATACAGGTGTGCTGGGGAGGTCCTGCAGATATCCCAGCTGTGGAAACAAACCATTTAGGCAATGCTTGTATTAGTCCCTTGTTGAATTATTAGTTGAACCAGCCTCACCCCTTCAGCTGCTTGGATTAAAGCGCTCCACTCCAACTTTGGTATCATTCGGCTCACAAACTGAGGGTTGAACTCGATTTCATTCACTTTGACCTCTGTTGCCTTTGGAGAGGAGAGAAAAGAGACAGACGATTAATAAGCAGACCAGTTTCTTCCCTGAAAACCTACATGAAGGAATTTTCATGTGTCACGCTTGTTATGGTACTGGGTTCTCAAAGTGGCAACACAGCCAGAGGGATACAACCATCTTCCATACCATTTATCCTACACAGGGTCGCGGGGGAGCCTATTCCAGGGAACTTGGGGTGCAAAGTGGGGGACACTTTGGACAGAGTGCCAACCCATCACAGGGCACAATTGCACACACATCAGTACGTTTCTTTTGACTGGGGGAGGAAACCCCACAAGCACAGGGAGAAACTCCACACATACAGGGTGGAGGCGGGATTCAAACCCAAAACCCTGGAGGTGTGAGGCAAATTTACTAACCCACCGTGTAATTACTATTATAATTATAATTATACTACAGCGTTCACTCTAGTCAAGTCAAATCAGTTTAAGCTAAAGCTCAGTAACTTAAAAAAAACAACGCCTAATATTAGTTTCAAGTTTAATAATAAATTAATTAGCAGAGGTGCTGTAATATGGTATAAATTATTCAAAGTTTACGGTTTTATTTATTTATTTTTAAACGCCGAGTAATTGGTGTTGGGATTTGCAGGTTATTATAAACTTTTTATTTTCCATAGGAAGTTGTTAAAGTAAAAATGATAAATAAGAGAAAAATAAGACGCTTTAATTGGATACAAATCACAAGACCTAATTAAAGAACACATTCATTTAAACGGACGTTTTCAACAAAGCAACAAGAGTTGACAACAAATATGGGGACATGTATTTTACATCTCATCATGCCACCCACAAGACTTTTTATTGTGATATAATTGTTCAAGCCTACTAGTCTAAATGTCGAGCTATTGCCAGGCATCAGATTTTGACCTCGTATCTAATATACCAATACATCAACCATCACTGATCTAGTGAGCTTCGTTAGCTAACTTAGCAGATCACATGTTTACCTTGATCAGCAGAGGATATCCTTTAGTTACTCCTTTCACATGCGACGTCAACATGTTATGGGTTAGCAACTTCATTGTAGCAGTCTCTGTGACGTTATATCTAAGGAAGAATTATATATATCACCACGGGCTAGGTATAATAAGTATTCACTAGCTTTGCTATCACGTGTTGTTCTTCTGCGCTGTTGAAATGAGCGGTAAGGACAAACTCGGGCACGACATTGCCACCTGCAGGCCATGAACAGACTCGTGTTAAACAGGGGCTCTCAAACGTAACGATCACTTTCTATACACCGTACCACGTCCCCCCTCACTACACGTGTATTTCATAAACTATGCATTACAAGGCTCAATATTCAAATGTGTACAATAATATTCCTGCTATTTATTGGAACCATAGAGATTTTTATTCCTGAACCTATTCACTGACAAACACATTACATTCCAAAACATGACGTGCAGACCTACTGGTTTACGGACTGGACACGTCGACCAGATAAACATATAATGGAGCAGAGTGTAACAAACGAAGAAATA
Source organism: Prietella phreatophila (assembly GCA_025728095.1). Taxonomy (NCBI): domain Eukaryota; kingdom Metazoa; phylum Chordata; class Actinopteri; order Siluriformes; family Ictaluridae; genus Prietella; species Prietella phreatophila. Next base: position 22,319,746 of record JAOUWY010000054.1, on the reverse strand, counting down.
AACAAAAATCACAGACCTTCACAGTTTCTGCCACCATCAAAAAGTCCTTGATAACATTTTTTCCACCAGATATTATTTGCATGATATTCGGATAATTGCATAAATAAGCATAAGTACAGGTATTCCTATTAAAGTGGCCAGTGTGTGAAAGCTAAAACAGCACCACACATTGGCAGAGTGATAATTTACCAATCATATTACAAAC
>JAOUWY010000054.1:22014023-22033498 GCA_025728095.1 Prietella phreatophila | reverse complement strand
AAGCAATTTTCTTAAATTATCAGCCTACATGTTGTGCTCCTCAATCACTTATTTCACATAATGCTCCGAACTGAACCTAGAGCAATAGAGGGCTTCATGAGATTTCACAAACAGAAATGGGGAACTTCAACGACGTGGACATGCCAGGAGAGTTTTAGTGGATCATACACGAGTCCATGAATGGAGGAACGAGAGAGGAAGTCTCGACACAGAGGGTAAAGTTGACAAGACATCTAGAATTGGTTTGTGCTAGATAATGGTGATTCATATACTGTTTGTTTTAGCACAATCTACAACTGCATGAAACGTCTACCTGAGCTAAAATTACCATTATGATTCTTCTCACAACAATGAAGTCATGATTATTTAGAACAAGTAAACATCCACTTTAGGAACCAAATCATTTAATTGCATTTCATGAACAGAAAATAGCCTAGCAAATATTGTTAGTCTGTTTCCTTTGAACAAATACATCTGTAAATAAAAAGAAGACTGCTAGCTTAGTCACATTACTGTTTGTATATTTTTAAATGCTAAATATTAAAAACAATTATACGGAATGTACCACATACCATGGCAGTATACAACCATATAACACACAGTGCTGTAAAAAAAAGTATTTGCCCCATTCTGATTTCTTCTGTTTTCATGCATCTCTGATACTAAATTGATTCAGAAATTAAAACAAAATGTAAAATATAAACAAAAAGGAAACTGTGTAAACACAAAATACAGTTTGGATAATGATAATGTTATTTATTAAAGCAAAGAAGTTCTCCAATACCATCTGGGCCTGTGTGAAAATGTATTTGCCCCCTTCTCATTTGAATTTTGTCAAAACACAACCTGATGATCCTCAAACATTTTGGGAGAACGTTCTGTGAATTGATGAGTCGAAAGTGGAACTGTTTGGAACACAGCGGTCCCGTTATATCTGGTGTAAAAAAATCACAGAATCCACAAAAAGAATGCACGGTCAAGCATGGTGGTGGAACAGTGATGGTGTTGGGATGCTTTACTGCTTCAGGGCCTGGACAACTTGCAATAATTCGGGGAAACGTGAATTCTGGCCTCTACCAGAAAATCCGAATGGAGAATGTCTGGTATTCAGTCTGGATTATGCAGCAAGACACCAATCCAAAGCATAGGAGTAAGTCCTAGCCCAGGAAGTAAGAGGAAAAACTGATCTACAGTTATTGGAAGCATTTGGTTGCAGTTATTGCTGCTAAAGTTGGCACAAACAGATTTTAGATTTAAGGGAGAAATTAGTTTTTCCAAATGGGTGATGCTTGTTGCATAACTTTTTTTAAAATAAAACTGTATTGTGTGTTTACTCAGGTTGCCTTTGTTTTATGTTATATTTTGTTTGAAGGTCTAAAACTATTTAGTACGAGACGTACACAAAAACAAAATAAATCCTAAAATACTTCAGCTTTTTCACACCATCGTATGCAGTCGACCTTCTCCATCTAGTATTTGTACCTGTATTTTTCATACCCCAAGTTGACGTGAGCGAGTATGGCACCGCATTGGTAGATTTCATTCAATAATGAACTAGCTGAAAGATGGAAATTAGCAAATATGCAAACCGAGATAAAATGAAGATAAAAACAATTCATGTACCCCAGGTTTGCGTTGTAATCCCGTTATACAACAGAACCAATGATCACAACCACTATACAATGCTTTGCATTTTACGCCAGGTGCTCCTTTCCTGTGAAGCATGCATTCCTGTTTCATACACTTAGTAACAACAATTTGCAAATGTCTGCGCTAATCTTAGATCACTGAGAGCACGCACTGTCACAGCGATCACAAGGTTTGTTAATCCAACGAGACTTTCACTCCTCTCACGCTCACATTCTTGCGGTTAGAACCTTTACAAAATTGGAATTCAGCTGACATCACACTGAGCTGATATTATTTCTCTATATTACGTCTGTCAAACACAAACTGGGAATGTTAACGGTAGTGGAAGAATGATCACACCTGATCAAAAATCAATTAAATTACAGATAGGTGACTATTTAAATTAAGCGGAACCAGCAGCTTAATAAAACCACTAACGGTAGTCAGTTGACAACACCACTGTAATAAAATGTTTAACGCGAGATCTGCTGATGGGATTTTCAGGGCACTACCACTTCAGTGCCAGACATTTGGAGTTGAGTTGTTTGCATTCCTGTCGTTATGATTCTTCTACTCACCCTCTTTCAGGGCTTTGTCCACATTGTGTGATACCACTACTCGTCTGGTCTGTGCCGAGTCTAGAAGTGGTACTGAAAACTGCCCCTGTAGAACACAAAAACACAGATAGACCCGATTTAAACACAGGCCCCATGAACGACACTACTGGACTGATTAAGTTCACTGAACGCTTAAACCTTGAATCACAACCACTGCAAAACTGCATTTAACTAAAACATGCAAGCATCCTGTGTGGTCATGCGAGTGTCCCCATAAGTGTATGTGTATGTGTGTGTGTGTGTGTGTGTGTGTGTGTGTGTGTGACATAGCCCGTCATATAATTTGCTGGAAAACATGCTTTAATTTAATTTATTTTTCTCGTTACTTCCATAATGTCATCACTATCTATTTATATTATGTCACTGTGGTCTAATGTCGATTTTGTGTACCAAAACAGTATGCTAAAAACCATTTCCTGATAACTGTAGTTGCAACAGAAAGTATTCACCCCTGTCCACAGTTTGTAGTGTTAAAATCTGGAAGTGAAATTACTTGAATGGAATTAAATACCATTACATATTGTTAGTCTATGTAAACCAGTAACACTGAAGTGGGGGAGTATAGTTCAATTTGTCAGTCAGAGATGCAATCAAGTGGCCAAATATAACGGTCAATATGATGCATCCACCACCATGCTTCACTGTCATGGCGATGGGATGGTTTCCACCAAACACAGCACTTTGTGCCAAGGCCAAAAATTTCTTTCAGTCCAGAGAACTGGTTTCCATGGTTGCCGAATCTCCAAAATGTCTTCATATTGGTAAACTCCAAATGGGATTAGATATGGCTTGCCACTCTTCCATAAATGCCAGCTTTGTGAAGTGTGTTTACATGGACAACAATAATCCGCTCTTAATCCGATTAAGACCATACTCTAAGAAACTACCATGTAAACAGTCATTTTTCTTACCTTAATCTAATTAAGGTCATAATCAAAGTAAGTAATAATCGAATTAAGACAGGTGGAGTACTCCTGTTTTAGTCACATTATGGACGTATGTATGTAAACACCTTAATCACATTATGAACGTTGTGTAGGAGTTTTCACCAGATTTTGCGACAGGACATGATCACACACGGCAGCGCAACCGTTTTACGCCGAACAAGAGAGTTCGGCCGCATCCCTAATCGCATACTTTCCAATTATAGGCCTGTAGTGGGGAAAAATACATGTATCTCGGCTACTATATAGATGGTAACTACGCAATTTGGGACACACCCATGGCTTCAAGCAGCTGTCTATTAGCATGTACAGCATGACAAATAATCAACTGCATTTAAAGCGTTCGTAAAAATTTAAACAAAAACACATAAAACTATATACGGTACCATAACGAAGATGAACTGTATGTTAATATGTGAAATTCTGGAGGGATGTAGTATGGCGTGGTGACGTAATCACGCGGGCTGTTAATCTAATTATGTTCTATAACATGTAAAACGGGAACATGACAGGAGTTTTCTAAACACAACTCATGTAAACACCTTAATCACATTATTATCTTACTCGGAGTAAGGTCAATAATTAGATTAATGCTGTCCATGTAAACGTAGTCAGTGTTACTGCTCTGGATTGAGTCAGAGCCTCCCCAATCCCAAATCATAAATATAAAAACATGTTTGACATTTACGACTCAACTTTCTGCTGTGTGAATGAGGCTGCTGATATGCAGCTAATAAACAAAATGAAGTGCGAGTGATATTGTCTTCAGAAGTCACAATTTAAAAAAAAACAAGTTTTTGCGAGATCACATGTCTGTGAAATCATTACTACAATCGACAGGTGTGTGGTCTCACTGAATCATCTAGCGTGTGCGTTCGGAGGATTATAAATGTTAAAAAGCCAATTGAAACGGTCCTTATGTCCGTCCACGGTTTTAAAACTAATCTAGTGTGTCCCTTGCATTAACCAGTCATTGATTTTTGGTGCATGGCCTCCTCTAGGCAAAGTGACAGATGTGCCATATTCTTTCCATGTTCTCATAATTTTAGCTTGTAAGGGGTTTTTTTCTGCAAAAAATACTTTCACAAACTACATTAATATTACCCCAAATTTCCCTTTGAGGAACAATAGAGTCCATCCATCCATCCATCTCGATCCAGGTTGTAACTTAAGACCATTGTAGATGATTCGTCACCAGTTGGCAAATCCATAGCAGTGCCTTTGACAGAATCCAATTCTGTAGCATGGACCTTCGGTGGGGGATAAGTTCGGATCCGATCAAACCTGCAATCCCGCCATAAGTATCACATTTATGCTGGCTACGCTGAAAATGGCTGCTTGCTTTAATATTGCCATTCTAACATGCCATATTACTAATTCTAATAGCCATCTAGCTGGTATGATCATAACAGAATTACTGAATGATCCATGGTTATAGATGCATCTCACTATGTGAGTCACTTTTTTCAATATCAGCACAAATAGCAAACTACACAGTGCTTTGTCTACTCAAACGTGCATGTTTCATTAAATGGCAGTCTATTCACCTAAAATACAAAGCCGGAAGCCCCTTAGCCCATTTAATAATGGAAAAAGAGCCGTTTGTGAATGTAAAAATTCTGCAAAGTTTCAAAAATCAAAGTGCCCGACAAACAAAGTTAATGACTACATTTACATGGACAGCAATAATCTAATTATTGACCTTAGTCTGAATAAGACAATATTGTGATTAAGGTGTTTACATGAGTTGCTTTTAGAATATTCCTTTCATGTTCCCGTGTTACATGTAATCTAGTTCGATTAACGGTACACGTAATTACATCCCCAAGTCCATCCAGAATGTACAGCTTGTCTTCCTTATAGTACCGTATAAAGTTTTGGGTGTTTTTATTTTTAATCTTACAAAAGCTTCAAGCGCAGTTAATTATTTGTCATGCTATACGTGCAAACAGACGACTGCTTGAAGCTGTGGGCTGCGTCCCAAACCGCGTACTTACCTACTATATAGCAGCCGAAACACAAGCATTTCACCTACTATACACAATGTATTTCGCCTACTATACAGCAGGTAAGTACACCGTTTCGGACGGAGCCGTGCTCTCTTCTTTGCTGTAAAACGGTTGAGCACTGCTGTGTGTGTGTGTGTGTGTGTGTGTGTGTGTCCTGTTGCAAAATCTAAATCAAAAATGAAAATGTAGATCTATTTTACAAGACCTTTAAAATAAAATTAGACACTTTTCAAAACCATAATATGTGCGCTTTTAAAAAAAAATAACTGTTTGGGAGGTTATTTTATCAAGCACATCTAACAAAGAACACTTCATAGGTATTCAATTACTGTTAGTAGCTGGAGTTTCTCTAAACCAGGGGTGTCAGACGCACGGCCCGCAAGGGGGGTTCAATCCGGCCTGCAGGATGTATTTTGAAAGTGAAATTAATCAGAAGTAAATTGCACATGTTTGTCTTGGGAAAACTGAGGTGGTTCATGATATGTTTCGTAAAAGGATATTTCATTAAATATGAAGATTTTCCTAATGTACTTGTACTTCTTTGCACGAAAACAAAGGGGAAAAACATGGACTTATTGTTATTTATAGGTAATCACGCTATGATTTTACTGGCCTGGCCCACTTGACATCTAATTAGGCTGTATGTGGCCTCTGAACTAAAATGAGTTTGACACCCCTGCTCTAAACAATCTATTGGACCCCCTCTATCCCATCCCCATATGTAAATGGATGATACGACAGTGACCGGATATCATTTGAATGGTGCACCGATCTCAACTCGTGATGACACCGACATGGTAGCAGCACCTTAGCGGGTGCTGCACTGGTATGAACGTCTCAGCAATGTACTGGACACTGGCATCAGGGGTCTCTCTCTCGCGCTCTCTAAACACAGCGCTACAGTTAGCTGGATACTTTGGGTCAGTGGACTGCTCTCAGCTCAGCAGTGACGTCCCGACGACGCGGTCATTCCAGGTACGCTCACAGCAGTGCCACATACCAGGTCAAACTGTGAATCTAAATATCGACAGTATAAAGTGCACCTATCTAGTAGGTCTACCCAAGCGCAGGTTCGAGATAATCGAGCGGCCAGTGAGTGATTATACAGATCTCGATGGGTGGTGCGGTGGAACGGCGGGTAGCGTTCCTGGTTCGATCCTGAGCTCAGGATACTGTCCACATGGGTTCTATAGTTCCCGCTTATAAAACCTGCAGCTAGGTGGACTGGGTTGATTTGCTACACAACATACTTCGGTGTGAATTAGGGTGTACGCATGCAAGGTGTCTTGAGATGGAGGGTCAATTCGGGTGTCAGACCCAGGTCAAGGATCCCTAATGACCCTGATGGATGAAAAACGACTGATTGGGTACTGATGTGTATCTGCTTACCATTAATCTGTTGAATAAACCCTGCAGCTTGTGCGACTGCCTCTTGGAGGGATCGAATGGGATGATCTTGGGTGGACTCTTCTTGGCGACCGAGCCTAAACTGCCCACGAGGAAGCAGAACAGGGCGAAAGAGACGTAAATGAAGAGCTTGAGGAAAAACGCGGTTACAGTGAGTCCTCCGTATCCGGACTGAAAGAGCACAGCGGCCGCCGCGATGCCCAGAGCGATGGCGGGCAGGAGGCGGCATGAGGGGCTGGGCATGGGGGCTTCGCCATCACCACTGCTGCCATTAACATGCATGCTGCTGGAAATGACATGGCCTCACAGGCGCGAACAGGACAGACTTTATGCCCCTCGAGTTCTCCCAGCTTTCATTCATTAGCCACCTTGTACCTGCTCTGGTTGGACCGCTACTCAGCGCCGAAAACGCGAAGAACATGCGCGGCTCGGCTGACTAGCATCTTACTTCTGAGATGGAGGACAGGTGAAACGCAGCTGCAGCAGTAACCCCGCGGAGCTGCAGGGAACACACGCTAGTCACCGTCGTCTCCAAAAGCCAGCTCAGCTCAGCTCAGTGTAGTCTGCGAGTCGACTCAGTAAGTGCAATGCAAATGAAGCCACCGCTACGTGAAGTCCAACCAGAGCTACCGGTAACCCGAGTGTCTACACCGAGCAGGTCGGATACACAGAACAGACCAAACACGCGATTCTCAACTTTGCCCAGCTGATTAGGACACCGGTGTATTCGGCGCTAATAGCAACACTGACGTTCATTTATTTACGTGTCTTCACGCGATTGCGCACGTTTCCAACCCGGCAAAAATAAAACAGAACACCCCGTCAAATCCTCCGCTTCTGGATACGTTAGGTCCAGTGGAAAGCCACGGCTGACAGCGCCCCGTCCAAAATAATACCACAATCCAAATCGAGGTTGTTTACGTTACGCTTGTTTTCGTCACTTCGTCGAAAGAAACGCGTTCCCGTGGCACACGTGATCCTTGTCGACCAATCAGCGAATTGCGCGTCCGAAATTTGTGTAGTAGTATGACGGTACGTACTAATAAGTGTGTGTATGTGTGTATGTGTGTATGTGTGTGTGTGTGTGTGTATATAGGATGAATACAATCCCGGGCTGCGTCCGATATCGCGTACTACCCTACTACACAGTAGGAGAAAGCAGTACGTCAGAGGGGGTCGTATGTATGAATTCTCGGTAGGCGAGAAATACCCGGATGGCGAACTTCTTCCGGAGAGATTTGAGATGGGTGTAAAAGCCAACTCCAAGTGAGAGGGACTTGAGGTCCACATGGGAGGGACATTAGCCCCAAATGGGAGGGACTTTAGCTCCAAATGGGAGGGACTTTAGCGCCAAGTGGGCTGTACAAACTTCCAGGGGGCTTTGATTGGTTACTGTAATGTCTGTTATGTAAATTAATCTGTCGGGTTGTTATCCCCAGAGGCAATAGGGGGCTTGACAGTAACCTAAACGAGTAAACTTCCAGTTTTTACATTTTAAATATTGACACACTTCAACAAAAGGAAGTGTATTTTATTTGTAGAATGACTTTATTTAATCTGTTTTCTAATGTGCTTTCTGTGTATCCACCAGGTTAAGCTGGTAAGGGCAAGTCAGGCGAGCTCCAGGGCATTTTACCCAGAAGTGTGTAGTTTGTCATGCATGCAATCCAGCTGTGCTAATGAGCAATGTCACTGTTTATACAGAGAGAATGCATGGCACCATTTATCACTGTGATAAAATACTGTAAATATATATAAAACAGTGAAGAGGAGGGATCAGGAAACGTTGTGGATTATGAAAAATAAACCTTCACATTATTGTGCGTTCAGTTCAGTAATATTGAACTGACATACATGACACACAACAAACACATCGTGCCTACTCGTTTAGGCAAAAACAAACACTAAAAGTAGACAGCAGATTGACATCATATGTATTATTTGTATATATATTTATATACTGACTCTAATATGTGCTTTTAATGTGTGTATCAGCTGGGCTAATACTGTAGATGTTAGAAATACAATACAAATATTGTAAATCTTTTTAATGTGGGGTCTATTAAATAAACAAGAAACGTTATTAATTGCAATTAATTGCATACTTTCTCAAATTTAAAAGCAAATACAACTATGTTTTCGAGCTTATGAGTTTGTGTGCCTGGAGTAAAATATAATTTGTGTTTTTGCGACATCTGCAGTTTAATTGGTGAACATCAAAAAGAACTATATCTTCTTCTGTTGCAACTTAATGTGTATACATTTTCGCCTCTGGGTGCACAAGTACTTTATTTTACACCAAGTTTTCAGTTTATTGGTGTGCATACTTCATACTTATTGTCAATTTAATCAGGTATACCAATATTTACTGCCTGGTCTATTGCTCGGTAGTTTGTCAGGCACGCTTTATCTCATTTATCAGTAGAAACAGACCACCATAGGACCAGCACTGACCAGATATTATGCTTAGACGATCATTCCCAGCACCGTACCTACACTGACAATACTGTGTTGGCATGGTAATATACAGTACAGTATTGGGTATTGGGGACAGCCATCTTATCATCACAGCATTGTTCCACTGTAAAAGATCATTAAATGACACATTACCTCAGGTATACTACTTATCAGTGGGTGAACAGATTTATCAAAGAAACATGCAGGTAATAAATCCATAATATAGGTTCCAGGTCCATTACTGTGTTACATCCTATTGTCACTATTGTATTCAACTTTGTTGACTCGAATAGGCATGACTTAATGAATACTTGGCCAATAGTAATATTTACTACGAAAAACAGTTTCATGTTATTCACACCAAGCCAGGAAAAATATTAATAATTTTTACCTTTCCTAACACTTTATAACCATGTCATCAACCAAGCCATGGCTTCAAGTCCCTGTTAAGCACGAAGTGTACTATGACCATTAGAATTAATATCACCTTAAACAGATTAACAATTATGGAGTTGTTTCCAACCGCAATTTAAGCATAAATCCAAATTGTAAAAACAACTGCAATTGTAAATGTGTCATTGATCCAGATTAACATGTGATGCAACACAGTATTACTGATAAAATAGGACAAAAGCATGGGGATAATAAAGCATCCGCAATTCTCATTTTAATGCCATTAGGATCAAAATAGAGTGGATACGAAAGCATCCACAACACTGAATACATGGTAAATTAGTGTAATAGAGCTAAAGTATCTGTCATAGTGAAGCATGTCATAAAGCATTGAATGGTTGTTCTTTCAAAATAACAAGCAAGTGTCTGACCTTAAATATTTATTCATTTATTGTGTATGTGCCAAGAGTTTTATTAACCTAATTTTATTCATCTTTTACTAACCTAAGCAGCATTTCATTTCACCAATTTTAGCTATATTTGACTATATTTACAGTTATAACCGAATTTTCAAGTTATTCTATCCGACTTTTTTTCTCGTATAGTCTACTGAAACTTTATCATTAACTGAATTATTATTTATATATACTGAAATCATCAGTTGACCATCAAATGGCCTTTAAACAGTATTGATTATAGCCCTAGTGCAGTTCTGCAGAAAGAAGGTATGTATGTTGTTTCTAAAACTGAGCAACCAGTAGCACTAACAGGATTGCCAGCACACAGCTATACAGCAGCACAGGCTGTACAGAATCAGCAGAGCCTGTCAGCATAAACTCCACTCGAGACCAGGAGCCATTGTTGGGAAGGGGATGGATGTCAAGGGTGTTGCACATTAAATTATACACATCCACTGATCTGATCGGCCCTGCTCGGAAATTCTTCTTGAAAGCTGACATGCAGAGATGAGACAAAGCATTACTATACACATACAGTACAGTTCAGATTGGACATAAGTACAGTGCATTAGAAGGATGGGTGGTATGACGGTAACTTACAAAAATATAGTAGACATTAGTACATTAAAAAAAAAAAAAATCATATTTATACACTTTAAGCTCACTGGAAGAATAAAAAATAAAATAAAATCTGAAATGTAAAATCTAGCCCTCCCCCTGTCACATGAAGGCTCTTACATGTCCTCATTATTGAATTGTCAGGATTCAGATCTCCTGAATTTGTTTTAAGTAGTAATCATTTGTTTTTCTGTCCATAGGTGAGTTTCATTCTTTATTTACACTGAGTGGCCAAAAGTTTGTGGACACCTAACCATCACATCCATGTGGGCCTTCCCCAAACTATTTCCACAAAGTTTGAAGCACACAATTGGATAGGTCTTAATCTGATATAGCCCTACAATTTCTCTTCACTGGAACTAAAAGGCCCAAACCTGTTCCAGCATCACAATGCCTTTGTGCACAAAGCGAGGTCCATGAAGACATGGTTTCTGAAGTTTGGAGTGGAAGAACCCGAATGGCCTGGACAGAACCCTAACCTCAACCCCACTGAACACCTTTGGGATGAACTGGAATGCTGACTTTTCCCCATTCATTCTCACTCATCATCAGTGCCTGACCTCACTAATACTCTTGTGGCTGAATGCACAAATCCCCACAGCTATGCTCCAAAATCTAGTAGAAAGCTTTCAGAGAACTTTCATAGAATGGATGTTAACAGCAAAAAGAGGCTGAAATGTTGAACAGAATATTTTAAAAATTGTCCACATACTTTTGGCCATATATTCTATATATCACATTCATGTGTCAGCCAAAGTCATTGACTATAAATTGAGTAAAGTTTGATATTTGATCTTGAAATCCAATGTAAAATGCTTGATAAAAATTTATTCAGAGCCTATTTTATGTAATAAAATAAACATTGTGATTTTATCTATTTATAGTTACAGTGGAACAGCCATCAATTAAATTTGTTACCTTATCATTTGCCTTTTATCAGATATTAACAGTTGTTCTGGTATATGTTACTGATAAATGGCAAAGCTCAAAGTCCTCCTCTCTGAAGATTTGCTCCATGCCATAAAAGTTAAAGCAACAGCTTTACTAACTGTCACACAGAGCTGACACCATACGCCCCTTCTGTAAATGTTAAATAAACATTCGGCTTATGGAAAGCCTTATTATATCACTAAATACACTTTTTTTCTTTGTTAAATAATAACAATTAAAATCTATTTACTATTAGGACAAACTTATATATCTTCCATACAAGTCCTTGTGAAGTGGTTACTATTAGGCTTTAAGGAATGTGATGCTATGAAATAATGTCTTAAGGGTTATCTGACATTTTGGGTTTGTCAGATACCCAGCCTAACTTGAAGTTTTCATACGTAGTTTGTATGTATCCACACCCTAAATAAGATCTGATCCATAATTTGATCCATATTTCACAGTTGGTCATTGTATAAGCCATGTTTCTCTGATTTGCTTTTAAGAATGAGAAAATAAAATGGCAATCTCTTTAAATGCTCATAGTGTGTGTGAACATGTTTGTAGCAGCCAACAAAGATGGTGGAACATTCCTATAATTCAGCATGACATGACATTAATTCCCAAGCTCTGCTGTTATACAGTAGCTTCTCACCAATCAGAGTTTAAATTGCAACAGCACTGTAGCATAATGCTACATATTGTGTAATGGGATAATGTGTAAGTATTGTGTATGTATCGTAATATCACACACCTCTTGTATAACATACAGGTATAATGATTTATATGGCGTTTACCTGGTCCCTGAGCCAGAAGAAAGCCCCTCATGTCCAGGAACTCATTGTCATAGCCATGCCAACCATGCTGCCAGCCCATTGGTTCTCCTGTATCATTCTTCCAGTAAGGCAGTGTAGATTTGTTCTGAGAACAGAATCGGGTGAGATTAGTGAGATAGGGTCTTTCCGTCATGGCAATGAAAGAGCTTTGCTCTGTATAGAAATTATTGGAATTTTTAGATATTGGTTAGAATGGACATGAGAAGTATTCTGTACTGAAAACCGAAAAATCACAGTAGGTAAAACCTAGTCTTAAACAAATTTTCAATGTAAGTGATGATTCACTCCTAAATGGTCTTTATAATTGAGCCGGAATACTAAAACCTTCATTCAATGTAAATTTTTTCGATAGTTAGAAATGTAGTTTTTTAACAACGAAAAACTACATGATAACTAAATAAATCACCCTTTTGGTCAAAAATATATGATGAAATGCATTAACATTTTCCTCAACAAGTAAAAATGAGACCAAAAAAAACCCCAACAGTTAGTTCTGTACATAGGAGAAGGTTGATCACTACTTTTAAGAAGAAAGATTCAAACTGGAAGTTCTTAATTTGTGTATCTTAAATTTTAGAAAATTAAAAATCTTAATTTTTTATTGACTAAAATGTTCAGTTTTAAATTCAGACTAAAATTGCTATAATTCATCTACAAAATCTAGATTAAAACTATTGGCAACAAATTTACAAAAATATAACTAAAACTATTGTGAGTTTTTAGGAAAAGAATATTAAAACTACATTTTCACAAATTAGCTGTCAAAGTTAACATTGCCTCCATTAGCTTAAATGCTATCATTTACTCTTACTAGTTAGCAAATTTTGCTTTGAAGCAACATTGCAAAACTACAGAAGCAAACTCTGAACAACAACAATGTTTCAGACAATTAAATGCATCTCTGGTAATGAAAAAACTGCACGTGCTATTCTTTCTCTAACAATTAATTTTATGACATTTAGACTAGAGGCTGACCTCAGTGATGAACCATCCAGGGTCAGCAACAAGTGTTAATGGTGAGACAAATTTTCCACGCTTATAGTGATAGCGATCCGGGATCTCATGTGTCCGATACACCTTCATGTTTTTTGCTGCCTGCAATGCTTTATATGTCTGGAAAAAAAGTTATGGAAAAATATTCTTCTATATACATGTTGTGCTATTGCCAGTAAAATCAGTCAAAATTCATCATAGCACATATGCTCAAAACATTATAACAAAGACACATTTTAATACCAAATACAGCACCTTGCATAAGTATTCACCCCCTTTGTACTGTTACAACCTGGATGCAGAATGGACGCTACACAAATTAGCCTAGAAAAATCAATATAGTTTGCATAATTATTCCCAAATAAAAAACTAAAAGTTGTGATTGCATTAGTATTCCCCCTTGTTGCTGTCAAATCCCTAAATTTGTTCTGGTGCCAGAACAATTAGTTGTTAATTAGTTGAATGGCATTTACCTGTATATAATTAGTGTCACATGATCTCGATGTAAATAAACCTATTCCTGGGTGACCCGAGAGTTTGTTAGAGAACATGCCTGAACAAACAGTATCATAAAGACCAAGAACAAATCGAAATATCTCTGTGATGAGATATCAAAGTGCTGGAAAAGAATCAATCAGGGTTTCGTTGTTTTAAGAAACGTTAAGCATCCTGAGGAGCACCATTTAATCCATTATTTTAAAAAAGTAAGTACTTATAAATATATATGGATATAATGGATTGTAACATTACAATATGTGGAAAAGTTCAAGGAGGTGAATTCCTATGCTAAACACTGTAAGTAGTTAAAAGTATGAATGATTTCCCTTCACAAGATTAATGTTTTATAGGTTCATTAGAGGCCTTCGAGTTCACCAGTAAAAGAAGTGTCTCTGCAGCAACTTTTGACACAGTCAACAAACATTTACTCTGATTACTAGGTATACTCTATAACAAACATTTAACAAAGTCTGTCTCTTAAGGAAAGACATTTGTACAATATCTGCTTGCTTGAGTTTTGATACAACTACTACAGTAAGTTTACCTCTTCAAGCATTGCTGGTTTAGGCCACAGACTGACAACTGGCCCTCTGTCCATCATCTTTATGATACTGGACATGTTTATGTAAGCGTCCAGTTCAATAACCTTATCCATCCACTTGATGTCAGTCATCCCATGGTCAGAGAACATGATGACATTCAAGTCATCTTCCAAGTCTTTCTCCTTAAAAACACAAATGTAAGTTCAGACGTATTCTAGATAAATAACGTCTGTGCTTGTGTATATGGAAAGTAATTGAACAGCATTCTGTCTATTTCATTGAACACAAATTAACTCCCTTACTTTACTTCACTTTACTTTACTTTACATGTCTTGATCATTACTTTACATGCACAGACCTTGATCTTTTGGTTTAAAATCTGGAATGCCATGTCCAGTAAGCGGACAGCAGTCCGCACCTGCTCGGACCCCGGACCAAAGTGGTGTCCCTCCACATCAATGTTCTCATAGTACACAGCTACCATGTCTGCCACATCGTTCCTCATGAGAACAAATCACAGAATGTACACACCAAATATTTATTTAATCACTACTGAATATTTATTACAAATGGATCATGAGGAAATAGAATAAACAGGATAAACCCCAGACTTAACATTCACAAGTGTGTTTCCCAAACGTTTCTTCATGATAAGTCGTTAGTAAACCTCATCATAAGAATTTTCTTTAATTAGGCTAACATGCCTTTCCAGAAACCCTTATCTAGTAAAGTAGTAAGTCATTCGTATCTTAACAAGCAACCTGACCAATTCATTATTTACTAAGTACATTCTTTACTAAAATCATTATCAGGAAACACAGCCCAGCATAACACAATACACTGGATTACACAGTACTGTTAGTATGTAACACTTTGTCTTAGATCTTTTGACTTATGACTAATATCACTATAATGCTTATAGTGATGGTCTGGTGGTGTTCATTTTTAGCTAGAGAGGTCTATGTAAGACTTACTTTAGCACATTGAGACCATTCTCTATGGCATCATTTAGATTCTTCAAAGAAGGACTGGAAACATATTTCTCACAGAATGTGGGATTTACACCAAGAATCGTCACTTCACAACCTGCTCATAAATGATTTACATTTTAATACAAAATCATTTACATTTTGTTGGATAAAAATGTAATTGACGTTGACAAATACATTTTACAGTCCTGATATTATATGCTTAACGTGTAGATTATTATTACTGCATATAAAGTACAATTATGTACAATGGGATGTGGTCCATTTTTTGTTTACTTTCAAAAGAATATACTTGTATTAATATATACATGTAATTTATCTTGTAGGGAATTGCAATAGAAAATTAATCAACACTTTCTGATCAGTGTCATGGTATAAAGAAAAATAACGCGGTTTTTAAATTACTCTAAATAAACTTTCACATTCTTGTCCAGTATTTTGTATAATTACACAGCTGGAGATTTGAGAGCAAAAACACACACATATACCGTACACAACCATCACTGACCTGGCCAGTAGTACATGTAGGCTTTCTTGCCTTGTTTCTGCACAGTTACCCAGAGGGGTTCAGAGCCATCCCACCACATCGGTAAGCGGCTGCTTGGATTGGTTCCAATTAGAAATTCCTCTGACGAGTGCTGATCCCACATATAATTCCCTGTCATTTGGTGCACATCACAATGGCGACCTGGTACATTGAAAAGAAATGTTTCAAAAGACCAAGATGACCTATTGTGTGAACAGGAGACTAAATGAGACTGAATTTACCCTGGTACACTGAAAATGAGTGCATTTTCCACACAAGCATTCCATTTTTTCATTCACCTTCAGTAACCACTCTATCCTTGGATTTGACGTCAGTCCATCCCAGTGCAACATGCATACATACACATCTACACAGATTAGCCTAGCAATGTATTTTGGGAGGAAATCTGAGAACCCTTTAGAAACACAAGCAGAACTTGTGTAGATCACGTGGAACTCCACACAGACATCAGACTGGGAGCCTGGAGCTGTAGAGCTGTTAGGTGGAAATGTAACTTGCTGTGTAACTATGACAGAATACTTCACCGATAACATGGAAGCAGCAGGAAAGCAAAGGAGACATCATGTGAAGGTAATAAAAAACACCCTTCTGAGACTCAAGTCTATCAAGTGTCCTCAATGGTTTGCCATGGATCCCCCAGAGTGTTATGATGGATTTTTTGACTACCCTGTGTATTTTCTGATGACTACCAGTTACATTTTTTGAGCCTGGCGAACCTCAAGCCTAGGGTTCATACTGTCCCGTCTTGTTGGCCAACCCGCCAGTGGGTGGAACATCTGGCCGGTACAGAATCCAATGTAACTTCACAATGTAACTCAGTTTGTGGTACTATTGATAAAGTTTGGGAGTCCAAAGTGCACCCCAACCTGGATGAGTGTTTGGGGAGGGCCAGTTATGAGTGAACCTGTGAGGCCATTCACCACCTACTACAACATGACCTCTTCCCCAGAGCTCCATTTGGATGTCAACATGATGACCTCCTCCCCGGCGCTCCAGCATGAAACCCAGGAAGGGATCTCATCTCTGGTGTTCATGCATGAGGACAATGAGGTGACCTCAGCTCCAGAGCCACAGTCGGAGGTCAACATGGCGGCCTCCTCCACAGAGCTCCAGAAAGAGACCCACAAAGTGGCCTCATCTCCAGAGCTCCAGCCAGGGACCCAGGAGGTGTTCTCCCCTACAGAGCTCCAGCTTGAGACCCACGAGGTGGTCTCCCGTGCAGAGCTGCAGCCAGAGGTCAACATGGCGACCTCCTCCCCAGAGCTCCAGCACAAGACCCACGAGGTGGTCTCATCTCCATAGCTCCAGCCAGGGACCCAGGAGGTGTTCTCCCCTGCAGAGCTCCAGCTTGAGAGCCACAAGGTGGTCACCCCTGCAGAGCCTCAACCAGAGGTCAACATGGCGACCTCCTCACCAGAGCTCCAGCACGAGACCCACGAGGTGGTCTCATCTCCAGAGCTCCAGCATGAGGTCAATGAGGTGAACTCCCATGTCATGTTCCAGCCAAAGGCCAATGAGACGGCCTCCCAAGTCAAGTTCCTGCTAGAGGTCGACGAGGTGACCTCCTACGCCAAGTTCCAGTCTGAGGTCGAAAAGACAGCCTCCCAAATCCTGTTCCTGTCTGATGGCGACAAGACGAGCATGGCCAACCAAGCTCTGCTTGTTCCTGAGTCTGCTGGCACGGCCAACCAAGCTCTGCTTACACCTGAGTCTGCTGACATGGACAACCAAGTTCTCCTCATGCCTGAATCCAACATCACAACCAACAAAGTCATGCTCATGCTTGTGACTGACAACACGGCCAACCAAGGTCTGCGAACACTACAGATACAGGATGGATACTGTATCTTTTAGTGGCAAAACTATGTGAAACTTTGCTTTCAGTATCTAGTGTCACCTCCTTGTGCAACAATAACTGCAACTAAACATTTGCTGTAACTGTTGATTAGCCCATTCCTCAGTATAGAACAGCTTTGACTCTGGGATGTTGGTTTCCTCACACGAACTGCTTGCTTCAGGTCCTTCCACAACATTTAGATTAGATTAAGGTCAGAACTTTGACTTGGCCAATCCAAACTATAAATTTTATTCTTCTTTAACCATTCTTTGGTAAATGACTTGTGTACTTAGGGTCATTGTCTTGCTGCATGACCCACTTCTCTTGAGATTCAGTTCATGGACAGATGTCCTGACATTTTCCTTCAGAATTCACTGGTATAATTCAGAAGTCATTGTTCCATCAATGATGGCAAGTCATCCTGGCCCAGATGAAGCAAAATAGGCCCATGATACCACCAACACCATGTTTTACAGATGGGATTAGATTCTTATGCTGGAATGCAGTGTTTTCCTTTCTACAAACATAACCCTTATCATTTAAACCAAAAATTCTATTTTGGTCTCTTGCATCCACAAAACATTTTTCTAATAGTCTTATGTTTTGTCCACATGATCTTTAGCAAACTGCAGAGGGTCAGCAATATTGTTTTAGGAGAGCAGTGGCTTTCTCCTTGCAACCCTGCCATGCACACTATTGTTGTTCAGTGTTCTCCTGATGGTAGACTCATGAACTTTAATATTAGCCAATGTGACAGAGGCCTTTAGTTGCTTAGATGTTACCCTTGGTTCCTTTGTGACCTCATAGACTATTACATGTCTTGCTATTGGAGTGATTTTCTTGGTTGACCACTCCTGGGGAGGGTAACAATGGTCTTAAATTTCTTCCATTTGTACACAATCTGTCTGACTGTGGACTAGTCCACGGTGGAGTCCAAACTCTTTAGAGATGGTTTTGTAATCTTTTCCAGCCTGATGTGCATCTGCAACTCTTTCCCAGAGCTCCTCAAAAAAACATATGTTGTGAAGATCAGACTTTGATAGATCCCTGTTCTTTAAATAAAACAGGACACTCACACCTGATTGTCATCCCATTGATTGAAAACACCTGACTCTAATTTCACCTTCAAATTAAACTGCTAATCCCAGAGGTTCACATACATTTGCTATTCACAGATATGTAATATTGGATCATTTTCTCAATCATTAAATGACCAAGTATAATATTTATTTTGGGTTTTCTTTGTCTACTATTAGGACTTGTGTTAAAATCTAATGATGTTTTATTTATACAGATATATAGAAAATTCTAAAGTGTTCACAAACTTTCAAGCACCACTGTAGTCTTGTGTTAGTTTTATACTTTATCGGTGTGGTAGTCCTGCAAACAGTGATAACACCCAAGGCAAGTTTTATGATAAATCCAACTTTTCATTCAATTTTCATATTTTTTAAACAATTAGTCTAGACGGGCGCACGGTGGCTTAGTGGTTAGCACGTTCGCCTCACACCTACAGGGTCCAGGGTTCGAGTCCCACTGGGGCCGTGTGTGCAGAGTTTGCATGCTCTCCCCGTGCAGTGGGGGTTTTCTCCGGGTACCTTGGTTTCCTCCCCCAGTCCAAAGACATGCATGGTAGGCTGATTGGTGTGGCTAAATTGTCTGTGGTGTGTGAGTGATTGTGAGATTGTGCCCTGTGATGGACTGGCACCCTGTCCAGGGTGTACCCTGTCTTGTGCCTGATGCTTCCTGGGATAGGCTCAAGGTTCCCCGT
>JAOUWY010000054.1:21870197-21880812 GCA_025728095.1 Prietella phreatophila | reverse complement strand
TCAGTCTATAATTTTAATGGTAGGTTTATTTGAACAGTGAGAGACAGAATAACAACAAAAAAAAAATCCAGAAAAACTCATGTCAAAAATGTTATAAATTAAACTGCATTGATAATGGGGTTCAGCCGGAGTGGACGGAACCAGGCCTGAATACTGCAAACCCTGTTCAATACACCACACCAAAGTTGAAATTTCAGAAATGCTGAGGAAGAAGGTGAAACACCTCAGCTCTGCTGTGCCACACCAATTAGATAGTTTTATTCAGACACACGGATACTGATTTCTCCTCTGAGTGACCTCCTGTATCTTCTTACTTGATGGGTTAATGATGTTTTATTATCCACCCTTTGAAAGGCAGACTTTTACATTCAAAGCCCTTATCTAGAGCGACTTACAGCAGTGATTTGTAGTCTCAAATCTAGATGTCATCTATTTTCTTATTTTTTTATTTTATTTTTTGTAGTACTTTAGGTTAGATGTTGGGTCATCTTTTTTTCCCCCTTTTCTTCAGACCTTCTTGGAGCAGATTGTTCGACATCTGTAACTCTCCATTTGTCCAAGGCTACAATATTGTCATTCCTCACAGTTTCCAGAATTTTTCTGCTCATCTCCAAGTCCTTTTTCTTACAGGGCTGATGCATGTCCACAATCAGCTGGTTGAGCCGACACACAGCATGAAGGACTATAAGGATTAAGGCCAGGCAATATGTTGCGTCATAAAGGAATTAAGCGGATTTGCATCAGTTTGCCATAGTGGAATGTGGTTTGAGAGATGACTCAAGCCCCCAAGGCTCACAAAGGTACCTGACCAATGATGTGTAGATTACAGGTTTGCATCACATTAATGTTTACTTGCAAAACAGCAAATACAATCTCGTCTGCCAATTTGTAACGATCGGTAAGACAAATATTATAAAGAACAGGAGGGAATGAGTTTGAAGGGAAGTTTTATTAGAAGACATTTCTGGCCTTTCATTGTTTGTGAAGAAAGACCTCTTTGTGTAAAACACGTCCCAGTTCCCTCCTGTGTTTAACACACTATTTGTCCATGGTGAATTTAATGTGCCTTGAAGTACTATTATTGTATGGAAATGACAAGTTCAAGATGTTTGTTGTACTTAATCATTTATTTCAAAATGTGTTTGGGTCATGGATAAGGAAATTATTGTTCACATGAGATCTGATTTGTTACTTGAACAAACCTTTCCCTTCAAATGTCTTGAAACACATGTGACATACACATTTAAGTATTTCCAAGCTTAACCTACAGTGAATGTATCTGGTGCTCATGTACGTTTCAGACCCGTATATTTTGGGTTCATGTTGGTGAAAATTACAGTTTAAAAAGATAATTTCACTATAAGGCCCTTTCTGTAGCCCTGACCTGGAGAAACCCTGAATCTGCTAATTAATATTCTGCGGCATTCAAGTTAAAGCCAACCAAAGTTATAGGCTAAATTCAAAAGGACTTCCTACTCTCTATATCATGTGCTATTTGTGGCTTGAAATAGTGCCTTTTACACTCTTGGTACTACAATATATATTATATAGGGAGCCATTTTGGATTAAACCATAATATACATGGATTTGTTTCAGGCATGCTATATTATAGACCAATCCATCGCTAGACCCTGAAGTGATTGACCGCTTTATTTGGGACCAGCATCAGTGGTGTTTTTTCCAAAAATGATTTCCCAAATTTCCTTATTAGCTTTACTTTTAGAACTATGGGCCACTAACTTTGACATACTCGTGTAGCTGTGTGGAAAAACAGCAGCTCATAAAGCCTGCTCCAGTAAATGTAAACATTTCAACATCACGAATCCAACTGAGCCTATTTTATAATGGTGTAGAATGTTCCCAACACACGTACACTCCTCGTTATTACCGTGTTGGCTGTTTTTTTTGTTTTTTTTTTGTTATAGCAAACCCATTTTACTTTCTTTATTCCTAGTGTTTAGACATGCTACTGCATGGAACGTTACTGTAGAGTTATGTTGTGCAAGATATTGACATGGATTTGATTAAACTATACCATACCCTTTGAAAGCCGAGAGTCACTGTGTTAACGTTTTTGTTTGTTAAAACATTTTCATTTATCTCCATTAGTAAAATAGCGGTTACTAGACTTTCATTTCAATACCAAATCTTCTTTACATGTTCCAGGTTGTATGAATGATAAATAAAGCTTGTTTTCTTTAAATAAGGGTTTTAGCTTTTGTCTGGACTATGAAATATGTCTGGAAATCCCAAATGTAGGTTTGTTCCTTCTAATTCATTAGAATCAGTCATATAAAGTATAAAATTGTATTATTTTTTCACCGTTATTAGCCTCTCGCGTCCCAAAAATGGGGTAGACTGGCTATGTAAATTCCCCCCTGTAAGTGATTGTGTGAATGTGTGTCTGCATGGTGCCCTGAAATGACCTGATGTCCCCTCCAGGGTATATCCCTGCCTCACACCCACTGTACCTACGACTGGCTCCAGGTCTATGAGCATGCTTCACTTGGAATTAAAATGGCATTTTCATTTTTACCCATAAAGCCAATAATGCATTTAAATAAAAATTTAAAACAATATTGAGGTCTGTATTTACATTTTGTAAAAAAGAATGAGAATTCTTGTGTATATCTCATACTAAATTGTTTAAAAAAATTTAAACAAAATCTAAGAAAAAACAAAAGCAACCTGAGTAAATACAAAATACAGTTTTATTTACTGAAGGAAAAAGATCTCCAATACCAACTGAGCTTCTGTGAAAATGTATTTTCCCCCATAGTTCATTCCCCAGATCTATGAAACTGTACTGATTATGGTGTTTGGCTGGACTAGACACACCCAGGCCTGATTACTGCAAGCCCTGTTCAATCAAATCAACACTTAAATAGAAGTTGGTTAAAATGTGAAGTTGTATGAAGTTGGTTAAAAGGTCGTACCTAGTAACACACTATGCCAAAGTTGAAATGAATTCCAGAAATGATGAGGATGAAGGTGATTGACGTACATCAGTCTGGGAAGGGTTACAAAGCGATTTCAAAGGCTCTGGGACTCCAAAGAACAACAGCGTGAGCCATTATCTCCAAATGGAAAAACTCGGCACAGTAGTGAACCTTCCTAGAAGTGAACGACCTACAAACACTAACTATTCATCCAGCAAGTCACAAAAGACGCAAGGACAACATCAAAGGACCTACAGGCCTCTCTTGCATCAATAAAGATCACTGTTCATGGAAAATGGCATCCATGGCAGAGAGGTGAGGTGAAAACCACTGCGAACCCAGAGGAAGACGCATCTGAATTTTACCAAAACACACCTTGATGATCCTCAAACATTTTGGGAGAATGTTCTGTGGATTGATGAGTCGAAAGTGGAACTGTTTGGAACACAGCGGTCCCGTTATATCTGGTGTAAAACAATCACAGAATTCCACAAAAATAACAGCATATCTATGGTCAAGCATGGTGGTGCAAGTGTGATGGTGTGGGGAAGCTTTACTGCTTCAGGGCCTGGGCTACTTATAATAATTGAGGGAAATGTGAATTCTGGTCTACCAGAAAATGTTTAGGAGAATGTTTGAAGGATAAATTGAAACTCAACTGGATTATGCAGCAAGACAATGATCCAGAGCATAGTTGCAAGTCCTAGTCCTAGAAGCAAGTGAAAGACTGTGCTCCAGTTAACTGAAGCATTTGGTTGGAGTTATTGCTGCTAAAGGTGGCACAACCAGATTTGTAGTTTAAGGGGTTTTTCACATGGGTGTACAGGTGTTGGATAACCTTTTTGCTTCAATTAAAACTGTATTGTGTGTTTACTCAGGTTGCATTTGTTTTACGTTGAATTTCGTTTTTAGATTTAAAACTATTTGGTACAAGAGATGCACAAAAACTCCTTGGAGGAGTCTGAAACAGAAGGTAGCTGCCTTGATCGCTATACTGCCACATACTTCAGTGTCCATGAAGGCAGTGCTTTCATATCCATAAAGAATCCTTACATCAAAATAATAGCATATGCTAAAGGGCAGTAAGCCCAAAGGCTCGTTACAGTAGACTGAATAAAGTATTATTGGAGACAAATAAACTTAAAATACTATATCAGCTATTTCATTAAAGATACATTTTTGAGTGAAAGTAATTATAGATGTCTTATATGGGGACATTTTTAAATCTATCAGCAGTATATAAGCAATCAATTAGGGCTCCTGAGCCACCCGGGAATCTATACAAATTTCAGTATTTCATTTGAATAAAAATGTATATAGTGAACAGCTGATGAAGGACATTTGTCTGAAACTTCTCGTCTCCCAGGAATTTTTTTTTTGTAGTACGGTACATTAACTAAACATATCTAATCCAATAAGGGAGGGTGGGCCCATGGTCGTGACTATGAGTCTGGTTTTCGCAGGGGGCCCCATTCTGGTCTGCTACTTCAGTAGTCTCTTTTTATTATTATATTTCTTTTTTACACAGGCTATCAGAACACTGGATTATGGGATCCTTAGGACATGACATTGAAAAATCAGCCATATGATTTGATTAGGATTTTCTGATTCAGCTTTCTTCCTCAGTATGTAGCATTTTTGACATTTTCTTCTTGGAGTGTCTACTTCCTTTTCAGTACGTTAATGAAGGCCTCTTTGGGGACCTCAATATTTCCAATGCGCCTCATTTTCTTCTTGCCTTCCGCTTGTTTTTTCAATAGCTTCATTTTTCGTGTGATATCACCACCATACTGTTAGGAACAGTAGAATTTATATTGAAATGAGTATACCAATAAATAGTACTTAGGATTTTTTATTTTTTTTAAAAAGGAAAAGAGGTGTCACTTACACATTTCGCTAGGACGTTCTTTCTGTATGCTTTAATTCTGTGAGAATAAGTATGAATGCAAATGTTACAAAACACTTTACTTTTATACATGCCATTTCTCAAAATAAGTAGCACCATCACTCACGTTTCCCTGGCGATGACTTTGCTTCCGATGGCTGCCTGTACAGCAATCTCAAACATCTGCCTGGGGATGGATTCCTGCAGCCTCATGCACATGGCTTTCCCTGTATGATAGGCCCGGTCTCTAAAAGCAGCAACATAGCAGAAGCTGTAATTAAAACACACTCTTCACTTCCATCATGTGGCTGGTAACTCCGGGAATAGTTTGCAATTTAAACGAGACTGCTCGTGAATTTAGTCTGCACAGTTATGTAGTGTTCACTGACTCTGCTAGCCATGCAAATGCACCCTGTGTGACCGTAGCGCTTACTTGTGAACAACAGTGGTGAGTTCTTCCACTGGTCTCCCATTGAGCAGGAAATCAATCTTAATCAGTTCGGCTGGTTCGTAGCCAGCATCCTCGTAGTCAAAGCTGGGGAGGAGAAATTGCATTGTGGTGTGCAAATGCTGAATCGGACTAAAACGACAGCTCAATTCTCAACTCTTACAGCTTGTATGGGTAACTCTGTTCATCAGTAACCTTACCTAGCATATCCTGATGACATGGACTTAAGCTCGTCGTAAAAATCGACCACAATTTCGTTTAGAGGGAACAGGTACTGCATCATCACTCGGTGGTCATCGATGTAAACCATGTTCTTCTGAGTAGCTCTGCGGCTCTGAAAATAAGCAGTAACTCCATATATGTTTCATACCACTCTATCAATTCTAGACAGAATTGTGTTGAAGAGACACAATGTCATTTTGCTTGTACATTTATAAGTTGCTTTTGGATAAAAGGATCTGCTAAATGAATAAATATAAATGTATATCATAACTGTTAATGCATAGTTTAACTGACTGCTAACTTCTGATCATGTTCATGCGTTCAACATGTATTTTATGTTTAGTGGAAAAATAGGTTTATCAATAAATCCACCAGTGTTGAACTCCCATGTTATACACCAGGTTTTAGCATCAACAGCTCATATTTATTAGAAGTTGAACAGTAATGAAGTGAAAGCTTGCAATGACGAAATGACTTTTTAATTTTTTAATTTTTTTATCAGATTACATTCAGAACTACATTCAGAACAGATCTGTGTGATTTAAGATAATTGTATGCCAGCCATACCTGACAGAGGCTCATGATATTCCCAGTGAAGTCGTCAGGGCTGATGATAGTTCCCATTACCATGGGCTCCTGGTATTCCACGACAGAAGACCTCTCGGGGAACTGGGTCGGGTTTACAATGGTCACCACTTCCTCCCCATACTCCTACTCGACACAGTAAGGCAGTCCATCTATACTCCATATGCTACAGTAACTTAGAACATTAATTACTCATAGATATTTTATGAGTTATTCATTTTCTCTGTAAGAACTTACACTATACTATATGGTCTAAAGGTATGTATAATGATGAGTCTTTATCCATCATATGGATATACACAGCACAGCGAAATTCTTTTCTTCACATAGAAAGACCCAGCATGTCAAGCAGCTTGGGTCAGGGCACAGGGTCAGCCATGATACAGCGCCCCTGGAGCAGAGAGGATTAAGGGTCTTGCTCAGGGGCCCAACAGTGGCAGGTTGGCAGAACTGGGGCTTGAACCCCCGACCTTCCGATCAGTAACCCAGAGCCGTAACCGCCAATCCCACTACCCCCACTATACACACCTGATTAAACCATTTTGCAGCTATAATAGCCTGCACTCTTGTGGGAACACTTTCCACTAGATTTTGGAATGTGGCTTTGGGGATTGGTGCCCATTCAGCCACAAGAGCATTTAGTGAGGTCAGGCACTGATGTCTGATGTGAGAATGCCTGGCACCCGGTCATCGTTTCATCTCTAAGGTGTTCAGTGGGGTTGAGGTCAGGGCTCTGTCCAGGCCATTCGGGTTCTTCCGGTCCAACCTTGGGAAACCATGTCTTCATGGACCTCGCTTTGTGCACAGGGTCATTGTAATGCTGGAACATGTTTTGGGCCCTTAGTTCCAGTGAAAGGAAATGTAATGCTACAGCATACAAAGACATTCTAAACAATCTGGCGCAATTTAATGAGGCAGACATATGGCTGTGATGGTTACGTATATAGCGTATGTAATGTTTAAAATACTACAGAATTAAAGCACCAATCATCAAGTGTAACATTATACCTTTATGAGTTTGGGTGAGGCCAATACAGCTTTGTATGGCACTGTTGGAGCTGTGACTATAACAGAGGCATTATACTCCTGCTCCAAACGCTGGTTAAAGACCTCCATGTGCAACAGACCCAGAAATCCAAGTCTGAGAGAACAAGAAAAGATCCAGGAGTGTGTTCTCATTATATAATTGCTGCTTTTCCACCGTAATAGTTCTGTTGTGACATAACAGTATGGGACGTAGGTAAATGTGAACATATTAAATCCAGACCTCCAGCCAGCCCCCAAAGCCAGACTGCTGTCTCTCTGCACCATCACGCTGGAGTCATTCAGAGTGAGCTTCTCCACCGCGCTGCGTAGAGAAGGATACTCCGACTGATCTGTAGGGTATATACCTACCACACATACACACACACAATATGGGTCTACGCAACAATTAGACACATACAGAAAATGGACTTCAGATGGCCCAGCTTACTCTGAGAACAAGACGCAAGCACAGATCCACTAACAGTTATTCACTGTCATTCATTTGGAACATTCATTTCCTTATAGCCTTATTACATTAAAAGGTTACATACACCTTACTCTGGATGTGGTCCACACACAAATTCACTATAATTAATTACACAGAGTTTTGGTTCTTTTCTTCCCGGGATTGTTTTGGCTAAAAATGCTTGATTTTGCAAGAATTACTTGAATTGGCAAAATTGCATAAAATTGTTTTACAGTGATGTTCTGTTGGTAAATGAGACCTTTCAGCTGTACTCATATTCAACGCACGTGAAAGGATTTGACTGACTGCGTGCTGTGATGACATCACATCACATGTATTGTCCGCAATCTGCGGAAAATCTGCAGTAAACGAGAAAAAAACGGCAAGATCCTCCGAATATCGCAGAGTTGATTTCGCATTCATTTCCACGCTTGCAAAATCGCTACATCCTGGAGGGACGTCTCTGCGGTAACAATAAGAGGACTATCACTGACAGTGCAGGTCTAACAATGTCCTTCAAGCAATTAGCAATTTCAGATTTCAATAAATGCAGTATAACATACTGTTTCAGGGAAATACAGTGTTACTGAACAGAATTATAGAAATATAGGCCATTGTGAATGCTTTTAAATGAAAGCTGTATACCTGCAAAGACCATGCACTTAGCAGGTTTAAAGCCAGGCAGTGCCTCCACTGGCTGATTTTGGAGACAGAATGTGTCTCCAATCTGAGCATCCTTCACTTCCTTCATGCCAGCTATAACATAACCCACCTGTCCTGCAAAGCTTTGATCAAAAGTGAGAGTTAGGGCACAAAATATATGTAGCAACTACTGTTTGTGCAAATAATAACACCTGAATCGCATAGTGGCACTTTTTAACTTTGATTTACTCTGTGGATTCTGTCCCCAAGTCGGGGGGACAGTTCAGGTTTTTCTAATTAGTGTGAATCAGAGGAAATTTTGGTAATGAGAACATTTCACAGTTGGATTATTGTCCTTTTAGCAAACTAGTATCCAATATCAGTGTTTATGTGCTCGTCAACGTTTCTTACAGTCTCTCTGTGGGTTGTTCATCTGGCCTCAGAACCCCCAGTTCATTGACCTCGTACGTCTTTCCCAGGTGGGCCGAGACAATTTTGTCCCCCATACAGACCTGTCCACTAAACAAGGCGATATTGGCTACCACTCCTCTGTAGTGGTCAAAAGTCGAGTCAAAGACCAGGGCTTTAAAAGGTTCCTCTAGCTTAGCTGTGGGTCTGGAACGAGTCAAGAAAACCTTTCAAGATTAAGAAAACTTACATACTTCTATATATGCACATTTATGTGAAGGTATTTCATAATGAGTAAGCATTCAAATCATAGCAATGGAGCAATAATCCTGAGCAAACCTACTGCACAGAAATATCAGCAATAACCTTAGGCCTCGTTAAAATGGACAAACTGAAAGCCGATAGTCTCCAAGCCACATTTTGGCAAATAAGATTTCAGAACAAACTACAATTAGAAACACACTAATCATTTATTTCTATTCAAAATCAAGAATGAAAACAATTTCAAATACGCGACATACTCCAAATAACGAGGTGTAAATTTAGAACGGAAAAGGTTCAAAAGACTTTGAGGAAAACTCACGGAGGTATCCTCTTCACTACCTCTTGAAGCACTTGGTCCACGTTTGTGCCTAATTTTGCAGAAATCTAAAGACAAAGATTTCAAGAAGCACGAGTTAAACATTGTTGCACTTGTAGCACAATATTATTTCTAGACTCACGACGCATGCTCACCCGGATACACTCCTCACTCGGAATATCAAACATCTTTTCGATTTGCTTTTCCACTCTGTCAGGATCTGCATTTTTCAAATCAATCTGGTTACGAAAGGAAAGAATTCGATCACACAAACGTAAACTTACACGGTCAACAAGCAAGATATTTGGTAAAAGTATGCACTTACTTTATTTATAACTGGTATTATGTTTAACTGAGCTTCAAACGCCAAGTAGAAGTTTGCCACTGTTTGTGCCTGTATTCCCTTTAATAGTGACGAACAGAAATAAACACACCATTGTAAAGTGCATGCAATACAGCTTAAGCTATTACAAACAAATCACTTTTACGTCATTGGTATGCTATCACCTTATTAATTATAAAAAAAATGTGGTGTTAGAGTGCTGGTTGGGTAATTTGCTTCATTGTACTGAGCAAAGGTATTCAACAACAACAACAAAAAACACCATAGCATAAAATTCCTTCCTTACAAAGGTCTGAATACGCAGCTTACATGACTGAACGCTGGAAAGTTTCCTGTTAAATGCTTAATTGATTATCTGTTAATGATTGAGTAATGGCTATAAACAAGACATCAATTCAAGGTGGGTCAACTTTATCACTTTTGACAACCGTCGTAGAAATTTTTGCAGAAAAATATGCAAACACCTAACTATCAAATGCGTATGTGGGCCTTCCCACAAACCGCGGCCGCAAAATTTGGTATGCTGTGGCTTTAAAACGTTCCTTTGCTGGGATTTGGACCGAGCCCAAACCTGTTTCATCATGACAACGCCTCTGTGCACAAAGCGAGGTCCGTGAAGACATGGTTTGCCAACGTTGAAGTGGAAGAACTTGTGTGGCCTGCACAGAGCCCTGACCTCGACCTCACTGAACACCTTTAGGATGAACTGGAATGCAGACAATGCACAAATCCTGCAAAAAGCTCGCCAGGGCCATATCTCCCTGTCGTGCTCGCCTGGTTTCCCCCTGAAGATAAGCAGGGTTGAGCCTGGCCAGTACCTGGATGGGAGACCTCATAGGAAACTAAGGTTGCTGCTGGAAGTGGTATTAGTGAGGCCAGCAGAGGGTGCTTAAAGGATTATTCCAGCTAAAATACTAATATGACTAAGGTGTTCATGCAAGAAAGAAAGCGGCACTTAAGACTCCTTTGTACACGCCTTGATTGTTGACTTTGACACAGATACTCCTACCTCTTAGAGGTTGTTCTTGATATGGTCAACTGTTGTGAAAGGGTTTTTCTTTAGCAGGGAAG
>JAOUWY010000054.1:21803407-21814066 GCA_025728095.1 Prietella phreatophila | reverse complement strand
AGTACAATGAACCTAAGCACACAGCCAAGATTACAAGGGAGTGGCTACAGGACATCTCTGTGAATGTCCCTGAGTGGCCCAGCCAGAGCCCAGACTTGAACATCTCTGGAGAGATCTGAAAATGGAGCTTGAGAGGTCCTGCAAAGAAAAATGGGAAAACCTGCCCAAAAATAGGTGTGCCAAGCTTGTAGCATCATACTCAAAAGACTTGAGGCTGTAATTGGTACCAAAGGTGCTTCAACAAAGCCGTGAGCAAAGGCTGTGAATACTTATGTAAATGTGCTTTTTTGTTTTTTATTTTTAATAAATTTGCAAAGATTTCAAACAAAATTCTTTCATGTTGTTATTATGGGGCATTGTTTGTAGAATTTTGAGGAAAATGATTATTTTAATTTTGGAGTAAGGCTGTAACATAACAAACTGTGGAAAAAGTGAAGCACTGTGAATGCTTTCCAGATGCATTGTATTTTGATAGGTCTGGGTTTTAAAAATTGTGCCACAGGAAATGCTTCAGGACCAGATATGCACAGTAGCAATGTAACTTGCTTATTATTGTTTACATCCTTCAAATTATTATGTCATCTAAGTTCACAGTGGAATATGCACTGTGTGGCTGGAGGATTCTGGCCATGATTCATTGAAAAGTATCTGGGTCTAGAAAGAAACTAAACAGAAAGGTGTGAATGGCCATTTTTCACTATATATTGGAGTTGAATCTGCTGATACACCTTTGTCAAAAGAGTATTAGACACGCTAACTGAAATTTCTTTAATATTTAGCGGAGAAGCCTTTGCTTGTAATGACAGCTTCAAGATGCTTCCTGTATGAAGAAATTTAATCGGCCACAGTATTAAGGTGTGATTTTGTCCCATTCTTCTAAACATATTGTCTGTAAATTTTGTTCACGTGTTTGACTGGGCCATTCTAACACCTTGATGTTTTTCTCTGAAACCAATTAAGAGTTCTCTTTGCTGTATGCATTGGATTGTTGTCCTGCTGGAATATCCACCCACATCTCATTTTCATCATCCTGGTGGATGGCAGCAGATTCTTCTCAAGAATCTTCAGGTAAAGAGCTCCATTCATCATTCCTTCAATTATAGGTCTGCCAGTACCAATGCGATGAAAAACAGCCCAACACCATGATGCTTCCACCTCCAATCTTCAATGTTGGTATAGTTTTTTAGGGTCATGTGCAGTTCCACTTCTTCTCCAAAAATTCGATTTGTCCTTGTCTGACCAGAGTACATTCTCCCAGTATTTCATAGCCTTGTTCACATGAGTTGTAGCAAACTTTAAATGAGCTCTGACATGCTTTTTCTTTAGTAATGAAGTCTTGCAGGGTAAACTGAATTGATAATGGGATTCAGTGGAACTAGACACAACCAGGCCTGATTACTGCAAACCCAGT
Source organism: Prietella phreatophila (assembly GCA_025728095.1). Taxonomy (NCBI): domain Eukaryota; kingdom Metazoa; phylum Chordata; class Actinopteri; order Siluriformes; family Ictaluridae; genus Prietella; species Prietella phreatophila. Next base: position 21,812,655 of record JAOUWY010000054.1, on the reverse strand, counting down.
TAAATTAATTCAACAGTTAAATAGAACTTATTCAACAGCATGAATTTGGTTAAAAGGTCTTACCCAGTAAGACACTATGCCAAAATTAAAAATAATTCCAGAAATGATCAGGAAGAAAATGATTGAAATGCATCAGCCTGGGAAGGGTTACAAAGCTATTGCAAAGGCTCTTGGACTCCTAAGAACCACAGTAAGAGCCATTATCTACAAATGGAAAAACTCGCCATGGTAGTGTACCTTCCCAGAAGTGGACAACCTTCTAAAATTGCTCTAAGAGCACAGCAACTACTCATCCAGGAAGTCACAAAAGACCCAAGGACAACATCAAAGGACCTACAGGTCTCTCTTGCATCAATAAACATCAATGTTCATGACTCCACTATCAGAAAGATGGTGGGGAGGAAAAAAAAAGAGTGGCAAGGTGAAAACCACTGCTAAGCCAGAAGAACATTATGGCTTGTCTGCATTTGGCTAAAACATGCCTCGGTGATCCTCATACTTTTGGGAGAATAGTCTGTAGACTGCTAATTGAAAAGTGGAATTGTTTGGAAGACATGGGTCCTGTTCCATCTGGCATAAACCAAACACAAAATTCCAAAAAAAGATGTTCATATGTATAGTTAAGCATGGTGTTATCAAAGAACTTTAGAGAACTTGAGATAAGGTGACTGAATGCTTAGCATCAATTAGCTACAAATAGGGTGGCTACATAAAAAATAATTGGAGAGAAAAAGCTATCAACCTGCTCTAATGATCAAACACATACCTTAAAACAGACCACTCAACAATTAGAACATAAATGATATGAAATTAGTAGTATTTCAAACAGCATGGAAGGAGACATTCTGAACTATAGGATCTCTCTCCACCTTAACAGAAGAATACAAAAAAATCCAAGATTTTTCTTTAACACAGTAGCTAAATTAACTATGAATAAGTCCATCACAGAAACAGGCACACTTACAAAGGAAACATTGACGTTGCATTTGGCATAACAGTATGGGAATGACTTGCATGCGTGACCAATATCTGAAGCTTGTGTAAAATCATGCCTCTACTTATAGGCCTGCCATGATCAGGTGACGTGGCAATTCAGCCTTATTATCTTCAACACTTCATTTCTACTCTATATTTTCTCAAAATCTCTTCACTTTTCTATCCTTTTTAGAGGAAAAACGAGGTAAGTAATGAGCGAGAAAGAATTCAAGAAGTGTGTTACAGCTTGCTTCCGTTTCATCACGGGAATAGCGCACACTTTATGGGTGAAGTGTTTAGTGGTGTAGTATGCAATGGCAGCCTCGAGAGGCTGTGCACGGTAATGCCTACATTAAGCAACTCGGCTCACGATTCGCACTCTTCCAGGAAGCTGAAGCGAGTCGGGTTTCAGAGCCTGCTGGATCTGGGCCAGCAGCTGCCAAGGCTACCAGCTGTCTCAGCAACCAGCTGTCTCAAGTTTGGGGGATTTCTTATGGATCCAGAAGAGGAACCGGAGATGAGCGCTGCTCTATGTATTGCCCTGTCATCCGGGTTTGGCTCTCTGCTGGATTTTGGAGCTCGCGTTGTGATTCCTCCTTTCGCTATGGAAAGCCAAAAGGTAATAATTCCTCTCTGACTCCGAGGAGTTAGAAGGATGTGTTAGAAACTGAGAGCAGCATATAAAGAGCTGCTTGAAGTGATTACTCAGTGAAAGTAAATCCCTCACCCTGTCTTCCAGAAGTTTATGACAAAATCTCAGGCTTCTGGGGGAAAACCACGTATAAGCCATATTCATAACCCCATTATTCGGCCATTGTGGGAATGAATGGCATGGCTATTTAACTATGTTGAAGGTGGAGGAGACCCTTGCAAGCTACCTCTCTCCATTGATGGCAGTTAATTACGGGGGCCGGCTTGCATCCAAGCCCTGTAAGGCCACTGTGGCATTGGTGGTCAAGCCTATGCAGTAGTAGTCTTGCTTGTTGGTCACTGCAGACAATGACAGGGTTGCAGGCCTACCAAGCAGACCTGCTGAGTGAGCTCGACATATGGCAGCATTCAAAAAAGCCAGGTCTTTCCCTGTTGTCTTGAGCTCACCTGGGCATCAACAAGTGGAGCCTGGGCCAGCACTAGTGTGAGGGAGAACCAGAAGGTGAGTATGGCAGCCTGCCAACCCCCAGAGACAGCCAGGGCCACAGTCGTGGTCTGCTACTAGGCCTGATCTGAGAATAGTCATAAAGGTCAAGCAGGTAAAGAAGAGCGGTCCTGAGGGGCCATGGAGGGATGTATCAGGGGACATGAGGTTGATAGGGCAGGTAGCCCCCAGTGCTACTGTAGCCCCTAGCCAAGGCGGTTCCCGAGTTTTCAGTGTTCTCTGGTCAGCAAGGTGTCACAGGGCAATGAAAATCTGATGCTTTCCCTCCAGTAGAATGTGGAATAGTTAACGTCACTAAAAGACCATTGGGCATGCAAACAACTGCCAAATATGTCTCCATGGGTTCTGTCTACCGTAGAAAGGGTTACCGGGTCCAGTTTGTAGCTCGACCCCCCCCCCCATTCACAGGTGTGCTCACCACAGCAGTTAGCACAGACCAGAGCCCAATGTTAGCGCAGGAAGTAAGTTCCTTTTTGGACAATGGGGCCATAAAACATGTACCCCGTTCCTGAAGGGAGGGAGGTTTACAGTCCTGTTCTGCAAAAATGTGGAAGTATGCGGCCAATTTTAGATCTGCGTCATCTGAACCGTACTCCTTGGACATAAATGTTCAGAGGCTGACACTCAAATTTATCATGCCACAGAATCAGTTCGAGAACTGGTTTGTGGCATTAGACCTAAAAGGTGCATATTTCCACATAGGAATATTGCTAGCTTTATCCCCTCGCACCTTCACAAAGTGCATGGATGCTAGAACGATCCAGGGAACTGGCTGTTCAACATTGAGATGTTGGTCTCGCCCACATGAAGAGCTTGGCACTCAGGTTAAATCTCAAAAAAGTATGCTTTCCACAGTGCAGTGGACAACTTTTCTAGGGTTTATAGGATTCTACTAAGGGCTCTCTGTATTTAAGTCCACCGCTCTGGCCAGTGGCGTAAGTCGGAGCAGCTACTGGGCTGCTTTGGCAGCCCAGGAAAGGAAAGGTGATGGTGCTGCATCAAAGCAGTGCATCTCTAATTGGATAGTGGAAGCAATCTCTTGGGCTTACGAGATGCGGTCTCACTATGCCTCTGGGCATAAGAGCTCATTCCACTAGGGTGGTTGCCTCCTCGAAGGCTTTGTCCAAAGTGGTATCCTTGCAGGATATGTATGCAGCTACAGTGTGGTCTACGCCACACACATTCATTCGTTATGACAGCCTGGATATTCATTCCACCCTGGGCTCGAGTGTCTTGCAGTGACTCTTGGGCTTGGGTATTTTTTGAACAGGCCGTAACCTCTGTATGACAGAGTGGGTATTCCTGTTCCCATACTGTTATGCTAAATTTAATGTCAAAAAGTTCCCTTTGAAAGGGAACATCAGGGTTACGCATGTAACCTGTTCCCTGAGAAGGGAACAAGACCTTGCATAGCACTGTCATACCAAGGCAGGCCTGTGAATTGCGTCTTCACTTCAGATAATAGAGGCTGGCGGCATGGTTCACAGGTGCCATATATATATATCATGCGACATGCTTAATTGCCACATCACCTCCTCATGGCAGGCCTATAAGTAGAGGCATGATTTTACACAAGCTTCAGTTACCGGTCACGTGCGCAAGGCTTTCCCATACTGTTATGTTAAATGCAATGTCTCGTTCCCTTCTCAGGGAACAGGGTTACATGAGTAACCCCGATGTTGTATTGTAGTGATGATTTCATGATTTTTTTCATTGGCAAATTTGAAGATATTAGATATGAAATTCAGACTATTGATTTAAAACCAGACAGTTTTATAACAAACCCTGTAGATGATAGTATAGCCATATCTGATCAACAATTAAAATAGACAACAGCTTCATAAATTTGAGGAATATGTAAAGGACATAAGGAATTTCGAATTCAGAGTTTGATGGAGTAGGATGTGAAGTTCGAGGCTCCTGCTGATTTCAATTAAAATTTTAATTAATTTGCACGTTTTGGTCATACAATAGATTTTGGCTTATTCTACTCTGGCTCTTTGTTTGCATTTTTAACTTTGTGGCACGTTAAAATGTCCAGAAAGAACATAAAACCCTGTGGAAGCATTCAGAAACAACTGAGGCCTAGTATGTGCGCAGCGAGCGAGTCCACTTCTTCCCCTGAATCCGCATCACCGAGCGGTGACCCTGTCTTTTCCGTACTCAGGCTCGAGCTGCTGGCTTCACTGGCTTCACTTCACATTGCTGATTTTTTTTTTAAAGGAGCTCCAGGAGACTCTCAGGATGTGCTGTCTACTATCCAGCTTAACCTGCAGGCCGTGAAAACACAGCTGGGTAGTGATAAAGTTGCTACGAGGCTACCATATCAACACTGAAAGGTACTGTCAAGGAAATGGAGCACACTCTCTCCGGTTGCGCCGATGACATAGCCCACATGAAGACTACTATCGAGTCTCTCACTGCGACTGTGACACAATTAGAGAATAAATTTGTGGATTTGGAGTTAAGGTCATGGTGCAATAATGTTAGGATATTTTTTTCAGACTTGAAGTCAGTAGGGGCCTTTTCTCTCAGTGGAATTTTTTATTTATTTTTTGGTTAGTTCAGCTTACTCTCTGAGTTCTTTGCATATTGTGGACAACTTTTGGTTATTGTGCGAAACACTGCTGTCTCCTTTGTTCTTTGGTTATATGGAGACATTGGATATGTTTTGGGGTTTGTTTGGGGGGCAGGGTCCCAGTCTAATTGGCTATTTGTATCCCGGCGGTTTACTTTATTTAAATGGTTAATAGTAATATGGATACCAGCACAGCTGGGACAGGAAGACCTCTAAGATTTATTAGTTGAAACATCAGATATATTGGTCAACCTGTCAAGAGAGCTAAGGTTTTTACATATTTGAAACGTTTAAACTCTGATATAGTAGTTTTACAAGAGTCTCACCTACATATTTAAAATCATCATAGGTTACACAGCCCTTGGGTGAGTCAAGTCTTCCACTCAAACTTTAATTCGAAGGCAAGAGGGGTTGCTATATTAATTGGCAAAAAGTCAAAGTTTTCATCCACTAACGTTATTGCTGATGTGAATGGTAGATATCTTATAGTTGCTGGTGCCTTAATGCAAAGTTAGGTTTTGATGGTAAATTTATATGCTCTGAACTTTGATGATGTGAAACTTGCTAATAGATTGTTGAGCAACCTCCCCTTTTAAAAAAAGAAAATTCAAAATGTGTTTTTGACCCAAACTTGGATCGGTTTAATCCCCTTACCCTGAATGTCTGATTTTATGTGTCTCGTTGATCCATGGAGATCCCATAACCCCTCTCTTAAAAAAAATGTCTTTCTTCTCCCAGGTGCATCATTCCTATTCGAGGATTGCCAAATTTTTTTTACCGACAGTATTCTTAATTCGTGTGTAGTTTCTTCTGACTATTTGGGTATTGTAATTTCTGACCATGCACCTCTACAATTAGATATTCATCTTTCTATTTATAAACATAGTCCACCATCTAGGAAGATTTAACCCTCTTACCCCTTAGTTCCCACAGAATTATGTCCCACAACCCTATATTCCCCATAGTAACAGCATGCCAACCCTGAGTTCCTGGGCCAAAATTGGCCCCAAAATCAACATTTTAATTTGAACATTTTGAGGCCTTGAAACAACTTTTATTTGTGTATTTGTGTAATATTTCTTTGAAAATGAAGCAGTTCAGTTTTTTTACTCCACTTAGAGCACAATTCTGAACTATAGAAATTATGAAAAATGCTCGCTAAAATCCTTATACATCAGTGTGGTCAATGCCTTTGAATAAATGCGTTTTAGCGCCAAAAGTCAACTTTCTAGTGATAATCAGACCAGCAGTTACTGTTTTCACAAATGCACAGAAATGGTCACGTTATGACTCCAAACCCCTGCAGTGCCAGTCACACTGGTTGATGCTGAAGATGGAGATGGATCAGGGTCTGAATCATGAGAGTTTGTGTCACTATCAGTTTTGGTTTTGGTTTCAACATCGCCTGAACTTTCACTGCTCTCACTATCTACAATCCTTGCTCTTGTCTGTGTAACTGTGTATGTTTTCTTTTTTTTTCACTGTTTTAGATGTACCTGTGTTCACTGTAGGTGTAACTTTAGCTGGAACACGGTTAGCTTTTTAGAATACTAATACTATTACACGAATATTCACACTTGGATCAAAAAATTTGAATTAAATAATTAAATTTACTGGCCTTACGGGCATTACGTTTACAATGAAAATCCGCTATATCACCCGTACGGGGTGCGACGACTGAGCTAGTATATCGTCCGTATGGGAATAGATCAAAGATGGGCAAGCCGGTTTTTTGGCCTTACGGGGTAAGAGGATTAACTCTCATGTTGGCAAACAATGAATTCTGCAAGTTCATTTCAACTTCTATTGATGACTTTTTCTTCAATCAGAATGACTCCACTTCTTATTCACTGTTAGGGGAGGCACTTAAATCCTATATCAGAGGGCAGATTATTCTTTCTCTGCTCTCTCTAATAAAAGGTGCACTGCGAGGCTTAATGCAATAACATCTATGATCAGTAACCTCGATTAAAGATATGCATTGAACCCTTCTCCAGAACTACATAAACAGCATCTCGACTTACAAGCACAATTTAATCTTATTTTGACTAAAGACGCAGAACACTTATCACGCACTCCTGGTTCATACTATGAACATGTCGACAAGATAAGTTGTTTACTGGCACATCAGCTATGGTGACAGGCCACTTCACGCCTGATACTTTGTATAAAAACACTTATAACATTGTCACTCAAGAGACCATGGAAATTAATGCAACTTTTAAATCATTTTAGTCTTTATAAATCTGAATTTCCTGTAGACAATAGTAAATTGAATGCATTTCTTCAAAACCTTTGTAACCCTGTTTTTGATTCTAATACTTCCAAGCAACTGGACTCCCCACTCTCTCTTGAAGAAATGTATAATTCAATTAAAACTGCAATCTAACAAAGCCCCTGGCCCGGGCAGGTTTCCAAATGAATTTTTTAAAACATATATTTATAATTAGCACCATTGCCTGTGTTCGACAAATCCTTGGAATATGGGTCTTTGCCGCCAACTCTGACACAGAGTAGCTCTCCTTCTTAAGGAGCGTAAGGATCCAACCTCCTGTACTTCTTCTAGACCACTATCTCTGCTTAATGCAGGTGTAAATGTTTTGGCAAAAGTAATTGCATCTCTTTTTTAGAGCAAAATGGTTTTATAAAGGGACGTCAGTTGTTTTTCAATACACATACACTCTTTAATATAATTTATTCAAAGCATTTGGCTGAGTTTCCTGAGATGGGAATTTCTTTAAATGCTGAAAAAGCATTTGACAGGGTTGAGTGGGAGTATTTGTTTGCAGTTTTGAGGAAATTCATGTTCAGGTATAAATTTATTTTTTGGATTCGTCTCCTTTATTCATCCCCTAAAGCCACGGTTCATACGGATGACATTTATTCTGATTATTTTGCTCTTGGATGGGGGTGTCATCAAGGTTGTCCTTTATCCGCTCTGCTTTTTGCTGTTGCTATCGAGCCTCTGTTTATATTAAGATCTTCCCGCTTGTTTAAAGGTATAGTCCGTTACATTGTCAAATACAAATTGTTGCTATATGTTGATGATTTGTTATTGAAGGTAGTCTATCCTATTGCCTCTATGCCTGCAGTCTTAGGTGTTCTGGAAACCTTCAGTTTTGTCTCACACTGGCTGTGGTACATACACACTCTTATAGCCAACCTATACAACTCGACCGCTACTAACATGTCAACGTAACACACAACATCAGGAAGGAAACAGAAACAGATGGTGTGATCCAGAAAAGGAGAACGGGTATGTTAAATGACCGTTTACTGAAGGCAGAAAAGTTTCTCCAGTTGCTTAGAGTCTTGATAGTTGGACTTGGAAAATGATTCATTCTCATGAGGAATTTTGAAAACTCATGGCATGGATTTGGTCTATTTTTATTTTAATTGTGGAGATGGATTTTTCTGTCTTCAGTCCCATATTTAGCCTTTCGTGTGCTCGTTTATTTAAAATACTGAAATAAAAAAATAAATAAAAAACAACAATAATAGAAATTTGCACTTTGAAAACTGATTTGAAAAGTGTGCATTTTCAGGCCCCAAAACACCGTTGTTGTGTAAACTGCCCCTAAGCCTCTATGGAGTAATGTATAAGTCAGACGCTCAGAATGTGGAGGAGAGACTACATTTGGACCTTTTATTTATATCCTATAAATTAAGTGATAATAAAGGGTTTCTATTTTTATGACTTGGTGCAGAGAGATAAAAAAAAGGAATATTTTTCGGCAGGAGTAAAAGGAGGTCTTACCCATATTATAGAATACATGAGCAAGTTCTGTTAGTGATGTGTCATTTGTGAATGAGTTGGCTCTATGAGTCGCCTCCCATTTTCGTTATTTTTGTGAATTAATACAAGACAGAATAATAGGATCATCTTTTAACCACACTCCATGGACACGCGCACTTCATGCACTGACTGAATGTCGTGTTGATGTACATGTGCAGGTGCCAAATCACTTGTGATAACATTATATTTTGTCATTGACACATATAGCCTCCTAGCTCAATTCTAGTCAGTTTGCTCTTTCAGCAGAATTTGGAGAATTTGGACTTTGGATAGTTCGATGAGAGAAATAACAGTCATAGATGCTGAGTGTTTCTTCTTTGGCTATATTGCTCATTTCATTCGGTGCTTTTATATCTGTAAAACCCCAGAGAGGCTAGATATGTTATTTGAATTGTAAATTACACCGGATTTTAGTTACTATTTTTATACAACTTGAAGTTAGTAATTTCTCCTGGTTTAAAGGGCTGTATTCTACTGGAGAAAATCAAATTGGAGCAACGTAATTTAAAAAAAAAAGATTTTCAACTTGTGTTCATAATTATGGTAATTAAATACAGAACACTTACATTACTTTAAACAATGTGAAAAAACTATTGGAAAAACTTGATTTTTATTAGTAATCAATTTAAAAACTTCTGTTTATTATACAAATTATTAAATTAGTTTTCCATCCATCCATCCATCTTCTACTGCTTACTCCTTTTCAGGGTCACGGGGAACCTGGAGCCTATCCCAGGAATCAT
>JAOUWY010000054.1:21715078-21725347 GCA_025728095.1 Prietella phreatophila | reverse complement strand
CAGTCCATCGCAGGGCACAATCACACACACTCTCACAATCACTCACACACCCATTCATACACTACGGACAATTTAGCAACGCCAATCAGCCTACCATGCATGTCTTTGGACTGGGGGAGGAAACCCCCGCAGCATGGGAAGAACATGCAAACTCCGCACAAACATGGCCCCGGCGGGACTTGAACCCCGGACCCTGGAGGTGTGAGGCGAACGTGCTCACCACTAAGCCACCGTGCGCCCCTTTTATGATGTCAAAACAAAAAATTGAATACACATGATTTACATTGTTGGCATGTGCCTGCATACAACAGACACCAGAAGCCAGCTTTTCCAGTAGGTTTAACTTACCTGTGTTCATGCTACCTTTATTAATAGTGCCATGCCACAATTTGGTAATAACCTGCTATCATAAAATCCATAATTATTGTAAGTGTATTGAAATATAGGTGGATTGAAAAGCATGAAACACATTTTGTCACTCATAAAACACTGTACAGGTGAGGACTTTTTATTTTAATGTTACAAGTGAATCTCTATTTGGGCCAGATAAACAAATCATTAGCTGCCATTAAGGAGAGCAGATGTCCCTGAAGCTCATGTGATTAGTAAGAAGCATGAGCCTTCTTGGCTCCTCCCAGATGAGGTGACAGGATTAAAGCTATAATTTGAGCCTGATTATTATTCACAGCACTTTACACAATGCCACAGGCGAGGAAAACATAAACATGCAAATAAATAAGGACATATTACTGTAAGTAAAATTGACATTTTTTAACAACACCTTACAATAAAATTGAATCTGCTTATTTCATATATTGTGAACTGTACATCTGTGTTCCCGCACTTCATTGTAAATGCTTTAAAACTGCTGGTTTAAAAAAATAAACCACACACACACATTAAAGACATGGTGCACATAAGACTAGTTCTGTGTACTGCATGTAAACTAACAACCTGGTACATAATCTTTTTGTGTTTTTCAGCATTTTGTTGATTTCTTAAGCCAAAACCAATAACTCTGATCCTCAGTTTGTGGTGCAGTAGGACTCGCTCCTGGTTTAATGTGGACTCTGTACAATCTCTATGCAGGTTTGAGTCAAGAAGAAGATGGTGCACTCCTCCTCACATCAATATGTTCAGTTTGATGAGCAACTGCTGCAACTGGGTTTCCAAACTGCAGCAACCCATGAGGTAAATGCTATCAGATATAATCACAATACTCTGTATTATTTGCACTGATGTTGGGCTCATTTGAAACAGAATGGAGAGTGGTGACTCGACAGTAAATACAATGGGCTACTGATCAGAAAACTTGCAAGTTAAAATCCTGGCCAATCTGCCACCGCTAAGGCAGTTCGCAAGGGATTCACCTTCATCTGCATAGTTCAGAAATAATGCCAAAATTAGTAAACATAGATTGTTAAATAGTAGACTGAGAAAAACAGAAATGACCTAGATGGACTGGTAATTTGCATCTCTTCTGTTTCTTCAGGAAAGTTACTGTGCTGGTGGTTGGTCTTGACAAAGTCGGAAAGACACAGTGCGTCAGAGGGATGTTAAGAGGTAAGAATAACATCGTGTATATTAGCTTACAGTCATGGGGAAAAGAAAGTACAAGCAATTCTAGATTTTTTTATTTATGAGGGCCTAAATAACAATTGTGCAGTCCTCATCAACTTCTATAAAGAAACAATTAACCTCAGGGGGAAAAAAAACCCACAACAGATTTCATTATGTAGTCATTTCCCCCCAAATAGTGAAACAACATTCCATACGTAGGGAAAAAATAAGTGCACCCTTCATACTTTCTGAATTATTTAGAGATTACCAACCAGGTGTTACTAATGAAATGCACAAGATTAATTAATCATCAAGAAGTGTGACTACCTGAATGAAAGCAGAACTGTTGTCAGTTGGCACTGTTGACACTCAGGTGTGTGTCTACATCATGCCAATAAGAAAGGACATCAGCCAGGACCTCAGAGAAGGAAATGTTGCAGCTTATCAATCTGGGAAGGGTTATAATGCCATCTGCAAACAATTTGAAATTCACCATTCACCATTCTCCATTTTATTGTCATCACCAGAGTTTACTTGTTTGTTTCTAGAAGTTGGTGAAAGATCACACAATTGATATTTAGGCCTTGATACATAAAAACAAAGAATTGAAGGACCCTGCCTACTTTCTTTTTCCCACGACTGTATATGAATAATGATGGAGTTTACAATAATTTCTATCTCTACCTATTGTTTAGCTCCCCATGGAGAAGTGAGTCCTACTCATGGATGTGTCTGACATGAGTTAAGGTTGGAAAACTTCCTTGTGAATTTGTTGGACATGGGTGGAAGTACTGAGTTTCGCTCATGTTTGAAAGAATACTATGGCGAGGCCCATGGAGTCATTTTTGTGGTGGACTCCAGTGATAGACACAGAATGAAAGAGGTCAAAGAACTTCTGACAGACATGCTGAGACAGCCTAGAGTGGCTGGAAAGCCCCTATTAGTGTAAGCCATCATTTAGACACCCTTTATATGTTTATATGCTTTTTAAAATTATTCTTAAAATTAATTCTATAAATAGTTTCCTCTATACAGTGCTGTGAAAAAGTATTTATTATTATTATTTGTATGATTTACCAACTAGATTACATTACATTTACTGTACAGTGAAGTGAAAAAGCATTTCCCCAATCCTGATTTCTTCTGTTTTTGTGTATATCTCATACTAAATTGTTTCAGAAATTAAACAAAGGTAACCTGCGTAAACACAAAATACAGTTTTTAAATGATAATGTTATTTATTGAAGCAAAAAAGTTATCCAATACCAACTGGGCCTGTGTGAAAATGCATTTGTCCACACAGTTACTAATTCCCCAAATCTATAAAACTGCCTTCATAATGGGGTTCAGCTGGACTAGACGCAACCAGGCCTGATTACTGCAAATCCTGTTCAATCACATCAACACTTAAACAGAACTTTTTCAACAGCATGAAGTTGGTTAAAAGGTCTTACCCAATAACCCACAATTCCAAAGTTGAAAGAAATTCAAGAAATGATGAGGAAGAAGATGATTGAAATATATCAGTCTGGGAATAGTTACAAAGCTATTTTAAATGCTTTTAAGGGCTCCAAATGTGAGAAAGTGAGAGCCATTATATCCAAATGGAAAAATTCGGTACAGTAATGAACTTTCCCAGAAGCTCTATGGATTGATGAGTTTAAAGTGGAACTTTTAGGAAGTCAGGGGTCCCGTTACATCTGGGGTAAACTAAACACCAAATTCTACAAAAAGAACATGAAGCCTACGGTCAAGCATGGTGGTTAAAGTGTGATGGTGTGGGGATGCTTCGCTACTTCAGGGTCTGGGCAACTTGCAGTAAATAAGGGAAACATGAATTTTGCTCTCTAATTGAAAATCCTAAAGGAGAACATCCGGTCTTCAGTCCGTAAAAAACTCAAGTGCAACTGGATTATGCAGCAAGAGAATGATGCAAAGCATAGGAGTCAGTCCTAGTCCTAGAAATATGTGAAAGACTGATCTCCACTTATGGAATGCATTTGGTTGCAATTATTGGCACTAAAATTTTAAGATCATGGGGGCAATTAGTTTTTTTTTTATATTTCATTTTAAATTTTCAAACATTATTTTTCCAACAAAAAAAAATTGTGTTACAGAAACATGTTTGTAGGTCTGTAAAGAAAGCAACATATTACATAAAAAAAACTCTTTTCAGCCACCCCCCCACCAAAAAAACAAAAAACAAAAACAAACAAACAAAAAAAACAATGAAGACTGCCAGGATTTATCTGCAAAAACAGAAGCCAGTGTAACAGTAAAAGTTTCCAGCAAAACTGTGGCAGATTCTCCAAGATGTAAAACTTAGTAAAACTTAAAAGCCATTTTCCTTATAAAACCATGCAAATTATACTGAGATTACTGATGCAGTTTTAAAAAAAAGGATTGTGAGACCAAATTTTGACTTTGTTCGTTTTATTACTGTTTACTCTTTATGTGTGATTTGAAATAAATGTTGAAATATGCAACCTCAATTCCGAAAAAGTTGGGACAGTATGAAAAATGCAAAAAACCAAACAAACAAAAAGAGTAATTTGAAAATTCAATTCACTCTGTAGTCTATTGAAAAGTAAGATTCATCCATTATGTATTTCTTCAGCTGCGCAACTGTATGGTGCCTTCGTTGCCTTATTTTGCACTTCATAATGCACCACACAGTCTCAATCGAAGACAGGTCAGGACTGCAGCAGGCCATGCTAGCACCCACACTCTCTGCTTACTGTATGTAACCATGTGCTTGTAATCTGGGCAGAATGTGATTTGGAGTTGCTGTTTATTAGGTAAAACAACAAATACATTGTCTTCATGCATTTTTGGTTTAAATACACGTCAAAGTACATTTACAAATCACTCATCTTTGTTTTTATTAGCATTTACCATACTGTTCCAACATTTTCGGAATTGGGGTTGTATCATTTCGTTGTTGTAAAAAAAAAAAAAAAAAGCTTTATAGCATTTCTTTTGCAAAGTACTGTATATATAAATAAATCTATCCACAGTCTTAGCTCAAGCTAACTGACCTTTAACCCCTCAATCCATCTTATTACAGTGTGAGGGTTTATTGAATTTTTGCTCAACAAGATAACTGATGTGCATTGCTAATGACAAATGAAACAACGATTTTCACTATCTAGCCAAATACTGATTTGAGATACAGGGTTACTATACTCACCTGTAGAATCTCCTTAGTGTCCTTGCCCGTGCCTGATGGCATGGAGCTCTTGGCAGCTGCAGTGGCCGCATTCTTGGCTGCCTTCTTCTTCGCTCGTTCGGCTTGCACGTTGGTGAAATAGTTCACAGCAGCAAATTCGATGAGGGCTGAAAAAACGAAGGCGAAACAGACGGCAATAAACCAGTCCATGGCTGTAGCATAGGAGACCTTAGGCAGAGAATGACGGGCGCTGATGCTCAGAGTGGTCATGGTGAGAACTGTGGTGATACCTGAAAAATAAGGAAATAACAATGACACTGGTTATAATGTTGAACTAGGATTAAAGTAAAAAATCAATTTGTGAAAAGTTTGTTGCCTAGTTTTGAAATGCTAATGGTAATAATAAAGGTTGCCCATACATGGGTTATGCAATTACAATAATATTCTGTCCTCATATTATTAACAAATAAAACCAAATAATTTAGGTTATTAGTGTCTTCTTGGTATCCCCGGATGCTAGCTACTGTAGCTCTATGCAAATAATTATTTTCCAAGCAGACAACAAAGCACAACTGTATGGCACTGCAAAAGGATATCTGCCAAATTCCGTACATGGAAATGTATATGAATGTCCATGAAGGATTTCGTTCATATAGGTCACGTTGGTTTTCTACTAATGGTGACTTGGTCTGTAGTTTAATCTTGAAAACAAAAGCAAATGGATGTGTATTGAAATCTTGGCTAGGACAGAACATTGGACTTATGTTATTATCTTTTAAACTTTTATAACCCAGACTGGATCTGGATGACTAAAAAAATCATTCACAGACTTTCCCCTGACATTTTCTATCTCTATATTTAATTCACGCCATGAAGCTTATTAGAGATACATGATATTTATGTTCTGGCGGTGAAACCACATCAATAATAAACCAGTATATAAAAAATCAAGTGTATTGGATAACCAAACACATCATTTGCAATGAACAGATATTTTTTACTAAACAGAGAGAACTACACATACAAACAGGTTGAGAGAAAAGTTCACAGGAACATCTTGAGACTAGAGGTATGCATCATGTGAGTGGAAGGGTTTTAATTCATTTGGAAGTGAGCAAGCAATCAGATATGAAGCTTGATGGACAAACAAAGACCATGTTCATTAAAATGGACATGCAGTGTTATGTGATACATTTATAGCCTTTACAGTTATAGATTTTCATCCCTAGGTTGCTTTCTCATTGTAGTTTTTAGTCTATTTGAATCAAGCCCTCATGTGTTTTGCTCTTTGGTGCTGTTTAAGAACTGCTGTCACACTCAGGTGTGGACCAAAACAAATGGAATACGGCCATCTGAGTGAGGAGGTTTTTGTCCAGTTTCAAGTTTGGATCTTGGACCTGGACGTTCTGGATGGTAGGGATGAAACTCTCTGCATAGATTGGACTAAAGAATGTAATGTTCTGGGGCCCAACATTGTTCCTCCGGGCCGTATCCCTAGTTTAGAATGATTTTTACCAGATAGGCTGGTTGGCCTTCAATGTCCAATGGAGCAGGAGGGGTATTTGGTGGAACATCAGTGGCTAGTGGACCAGGGATAACTTGTTTGAAATGAGAGACTTGGAATGAAAGGGCTATGTGACTGCGATGAGGTAAATCCAGTTTGTAAGTGACTTCGTTTATCTGTTTTATTATTTTGAATGGGCCAATGTACCTGGAGCTGAGTTTCTTGCATGTCTGAGGCTGATGTAGGTCTCTGGTAGTGAGCCAAACTCTGTCCCCTGGTTAGTATTGTGGATGTTCACTACAACGTCAATTGGCCTTCTGCTTGTAGGTATGGGTGGGTCATTCTAGACGCTGATGGGTACTTTCCCATATTTGTTCACTTCATTGAAACTACTGGTCAACAACTGGAGAGTCTGTGGGGTTGGGGTTTCAAGGGAACAGGGGCGGCTGATAGCCTAACACTCATTGGAACAGGGTGAGATGAGTCGCTAAGTGATGCAAGGAGTACTGGGTGTGTTCGGCCCAAGGTGTGAATCAAGACCAATCCTTAGGGTTAGCTAATGTTAAATGGCAAATGGTGCACTGATATAGTGCCTTTATCCAAAGCGCATTACGCTGTGTCTCACTTACCCATTCACACGCACATTCACACACCAATGGTAGCAGAGCTGTCATGCAAGGTGCTAACTTGCCATCGGGAGCAACTTGAGGTTCAGCTTCTTGCCCAAGAACACTTCGGCATGTGGAGTCATGTGGGCCGGGAATTGAACCGCCAAACCTACGATTAGTGGACAACTCGCTCTACCACCTGAGTCACAACCGCCATCATTAGCTGCACAGAATGATTGGCGAAAACACCTTACTTCCTGGTTGGTTTGTTCCACTTGACCATTAGCCTGTGTGTGGTAGCCTGAAGTGAGACTAACTGTTATCCCCAATGTCTACATGAAGCTGGACCATACACTGGACGTGAACTGAGGGTCCATGTCACTGATTATCTCCCCTGGAATCTCAAAGTATCTGAATACATGTTGGAAGAGCAGTTTGGCTGTAGTGAAGGCTGAGGGAATGGTGGGAAGTGGAATCAGACGCAGTGAACTGGAGAATTGGTCACTGATCACCAAGAGAGTCATATTTCCTTGAGATTCCAGTAAGTTTCTGAGGATGTCGATGGCAATGTGTGACCAGAGGCATTCAGGTGTGGGTAGAGGGTTGAGTTTGCCAGCTGGTAGTTTTTGAGGTTCCTTTGACTGGGCACATGTTGAGCACGAAGACACTGCATGATGTACAGTATCTCACAAAAGTGAGTACTCCCCTCACATTTTTGTAAATATTTGATTATAGCTTTTCATGTGACAACACTGAAGAAATGTACAGTTTGTATAACAGTGTAAATTTGCTGTCCCCTCAAAATAACTCAACACTCAGTGTCAGGGTCTTGGCAATCTTCTTATAGCTTAGGCCATCTTTATGTAGAGCAGCATTTTTTTTTCAGATCTTCAGAGAGTTCTTTTCTCTGAGGTGCCAAGTTGAACTTCCAGTGACCAGTATGAGGGAGTGTGAGAGCGATGACATCAAATTTAACACACCTGATCCCTATTCACACCTGACACCTTGTAACACTAACAAGTCACATGACACTGGGGAGGGAAAATGGCTAATTGGGCCCAATTTGGACATTTTCACTTAAGGGTGTACACACTTTTGTTGCCAGCGGTTTAGACATTAATGGCTGTGTGATGCGTTATTTTGAGGGGAAAGAAAATTTACACTGTTATCCAAGCTGTACACTCACTACTGTACATTGTATCAAAGTGTTATTTCTTCAGTGTTATCACATGAAAATATATAATCAAATATTTACAAAAATGTGAGGGGTGTACTCACTTTTGTGAGATACTGTATGTCTCTGAACAGGTTTGGCCATCAGTACTTCTCCTGCAACAGATGGTAGGTGCGTTGGGTGACTGGCAGTATGGGCCCAGGAGATGAGCTCCAGCCTGTATCGCTCAGGGACAAATAGCTTACTTGAAGGACATGAAGGCAGGATTTGTGATCGAGGTATGAGTGCCACGGTTTGATCCAATTCCAACTCTATGGAGCTTATGACATATGGGTGCAGAATTAATTCTTCCTTGTCCTCTTGGTTTCTGTGTTGTAAAGACAGGAGAGGTCATCGGCCTTGGTGTTCTTGGACCCAGGTCAATAAGACAGTGTGAATTGGAATCTAGAGAAGAATAGGGACCAGCAGGCTTGTTGTGGGGTTAGATATTTGGCTGTATGTAGATATTCAAGGTTCTTGTGGTCTGTGAAAATGATGAATAGATTTGTAGGTCCCTCCAGCCGATGCCATCATTCCTCCAGATCTATCATGACTGCCAAAAGTTCTCTTGTGTCCACATCATAGTTTTGCTTTGGCGTTCTTTGAAGAGAACGCAGTTGGGTTTATCTCTGAACCTTTGTGAGAGGATGGCTCCAAATCCTGTTTCAGAGGCATCTACCTGAATGATGAAGGGCTTGGAGGGATCAGGGTGGTTGAAGATGGTAGCTGTGGTGAATGCTTATTTGAGTTGTGTGAGTGCCACTTTGGTGGCTTGGTTCCAGGTCAGACATTTGGGTTTTTCTCACAGCAAGGGCATCTATGGATATGTGCTATAGAGTTGAACCCTCTAATATAAACACCACTAGAAGTTGGCAAAGCCCAGAAATAATTGCAAATCCTTCACGGTTCAATGCGTGGGCCTGTCCACCACTGTCTTTACCTTGCTTTGGTCTATAGTGACTCCCACAGAGCTGATGATTGGAACGAGATGGTGTGCTGATGGAATTCACACTTTTCTGCTTTAACATAGAGCTGATAGTGATAGTCTTTGCAAGACTTGGTGTACATGGTGGATGTGCCCTTCAGGAAAACTGGAATAAACCAGCATGTTGTCAATGTAGGTGATGACATACTTCCCCAACATTTTCCTTAAGACATCATTTATGGGGCACTGGAACACCAACGGGGTACTAGAGAACCCATATGGCCTGACCAGATACTCATTGTGGCCCGAGGTGGTACTGAAGGCAGTCTTCCTCTCGTCTACCTCTCTGATTCAAACTAAGTTGTAGGTACTTTGAAGATCCAGTCTGGTGAAAATCTTGGCTGATCTGAGCTGTTCTAGGGCTACCAGTACCAGAGGCAGCGGATACTGGTATTTTACTGAACACTGGTTGAGGCCCTGGTAATCTATATATGGTCAGAGGCCACCACCCTTTTTCTCCACAAAATAGAAACCATCAGAAGTAGGGGACATGAAAGGTCTGATACAATCTTGATATAATCCTCCATCACTCATTGCTCTGTTACAGACAGAGGATAGACACTGCTTTGAGGTAGACTTGTCCCAAAAAGTAGCTCAACGGCACAGCCATATGGCTGATGTTACAGTTACATTTATATATACTCAAAGCACTTTACACAGTATGTAAACCACCACTAGTGTGCAACATCCACCTGGATGATGCGACAACAGCCATAGTTTGTCACCAGACACCAGCTATTAGTGGAGAGGATAGAGTGATGTAGCCAATTCAGTGATGGGGATTATTAGGGGCCCATGATAGAGAAGCATAAGAATAAGAGGAATTATGCCAGGACACTGGGGTATATCCCTACTTTTTTACCATAAATATCCTGGGATTTTAAATGACCTCAGTTTTCATCTCATCCAAAAGACACACTGTTTTTACAGTATAGTGTCCCAATAATGATGCATGACATACCAAATGCTGAGGACATAATGCTTGCCTAACTAGTTTCCCTTCCAGGAGGGACTTTCCTCAGATGGTCTCCCATCCTGGTACTGGTCAGGATCAACCCTACTTAGCTTCAGTGGGACACCATGCAAGAACATCAGGGAGACATTGCTTTGGTATGGGATGTGGTGGTAACCCACTAGCCTTCTCTTTACAGAAGACGTCCTGGCGGTCCTGATACTCTGGTGGAATCTGGACTGGAACTTTGTGGTCAGGGCTTTGGACAAAGGGGAAGC
>JAOUWY010000054.1:21578633-21596511 GCA_025728095.1 Prietella phreatophila | reverse complement strand
GCACTGATGGCATGTCTTCGTCCCGTCGTGTCACAGGTCATAGGGTTGTGTGTACGTGTGGGAACTGTGCACAGCTGCAAGCAGTTATTGGACTAATGATGGGGATCTCTTTATATACCGTGCGCCGTGCTCCAGACAGCGCGGTTCAATATAGACATTTATACGCCTATGTGAATGCACCTCCGTATAGTAAAGTGTAATCGTAGTAATCTTTGTTTCTTGTTTGTGTTTTAGCATTAGCATTAGCGTTAGCCCAGTTAGCAAAGTTAGCTAGCTTAGTTTAGTTGTGGTTTTACCTACTGCTATGTTTGTTCTGTTTGCACTTCACTGGGAATAAAGATCACCGTTCATCACTGCAACTGCATCCTGCCTGCTTCCTGTGCCTTACGGTGCGTCACAAAAAGATAGTAACTTACACACAGTACATAGTAAACATACTGTATATTTTCAGCAAGTTGTCATATACTGAAATGTAAAAAAAAAAAAAAAAAAAAAGCATTTTCAATGTATCCTTCCGTTCCAATAAAATTATTGTTGTTGTTCTTGTTGTTTTACTTATTGTCTTGTGCCTGAAAGTGAATAATATTTCTTGAACTGTCTTAAGGAGGCTTTTCTAACTCTCAAGAAATTATACATGAAGTGCTTGGAATATGCCATTCTTGCTGTTTTTTTTCTGGAAGTGTGGCCTTTTTACTGCCTCCCTTATTATTATTTTTCCATGCCTGCTTGATTAATGTGAATTTCTTTCATTGCTTTGTTCTTAGTTTCCTCATGAAATCAAATAAACTGCTTTTATAGGCTGATTCAAGACTTCAGCAGTAATATTACAGGCAGACTCTACAACATACACACCATATAATATTTTCATACTCAGCATTTTACTGTTAAGTCGTAAGCGCACTCATGACTTCAGGATGGCAGAAGACAATTAAATAGCTGGATGTTTGGTTACAACATATCAATAAATTATATATTTTTTTCCCATAAGAACAAAGACTTCCATGATTAGTTTATGGTTATAAACAAGACAGTCTGAAGTGTTCATGTTTTGTTTCAGAGAGGCATTTCATGTTATTACTTTTGATTAACACTATGGACAATACAAAACAGTTCCTGGAGATATATGAGAGTGAACGGTGGCTTAGTGGTTAGCACGTTTGCCTCACACCTCCAGGGTCGGGGGTTTGATTCCCACTGTGGCCCTGTGTGTATGGAGGTTGCATGGGGGTTTCCTCCAGGTACTCTGGTTTCCTCCCCCAGTCCGTGGTAGGCTGATTGGCACGTAGTGTACGAATGGGTGTATGAATGTGTATGTGATTGTGCCCCTGTCCAAGGTGTACCCTGCCTTGCCGATGCTCCAAGTTACCCCTTGACCTGGAAGGAAGGATAAGCAGTATAGAAGATGGATGGATGGAGATGAATGAATAGATGAATGAATTAATATGTTAAATGCATCATGCAGAGTCGAGCAAGCAACTATAATCCCCATATTAATGAGCATGACTTTTGATAAACTGCAACAGAAGATCTGCTACAGAAGCCGCCCTGGTTAATGTGTAGAAAACTACAGTCACTAAACTACCAGCAGGTTTTTTCCCCATACATTTATTGCCGTTGTTTCAGTACTTTTCAAATGCTCAAACTGGTCTGCTGTAATACACTGCTGAGTCTGCTCCTTTTGCATTCACACATTAACAGTGACATGAGCTATCATTTGTAAACATTAGTCAGTTGTCAAATTCTGAATAACTAATGATTTGTTAGTCTATAAGTGATGTATTAAAGCTAATATAGTGCGTTACCTGAAAATTTATATAATAAATGTAGAGTGTCTGAGATGTGGCTGCTGTTAAATAAAATGCGGCTATGTATGTCGAGTCTCAGATAGGCTACTAAAATAACAATTGTATTAGCTGGTGAAAAATGCAAGCTAGCGGTAAATTGGCTACCTAGCTATTCGGAATAGCAGGAGGACATGGGCAAGTTAAAGTTATTCTTTGAATCAGTTGTTAATTGGCCTAGTAGGGAGATTGGGGAGTCACAGCTTAGCCCAATGTCTCTGTACACCAGACAGTCAGAGTGTATGAATGGCTCAATCTTAAAAGATGACTCCCATCCTTTGCACAGTGAATTCCAGTTCCTTCCTTATGGATGAAGGTACATAGTACTACAGTGCAGAACAAAGCGGTATTAAAACAACCTTGTTCCAGCAGAAATGTTCATTTATTTATTTTATTATTCTTTTTTTAATGATGGGAATTTGGAGCAATTTTTATCATATTTATTGTCTACTGTTTGGTTTTTTTGTGAAAAATGTGTCAAGATGTATAAACTCATCTACTGCAGACCAAATTTAGTACAAATAAAGTGACCTGACCTGACAAAGTTAAGAAAATTCATGCATACTTCCTGGTAATTTCAACAGACATTAAAAACATATGAAATTATTTATTATTGTAAATTATTGTATATGATTCCTTGGTACTTTAAGAGCAAAAAACTGTTTTCTGGAGGCTTAGACAAAGAAAATAAGAGAACTGCAATATCAGGATCCATCTGAAATAAGTGACATCTGTATGCTGTCTTATATTTTCCATTATAGCCTGAGGGTGACACTGAACTCCACATCATACTGGTAGATCTTATCCCATCTATAGGTATGCCATTGATGTATATCCTACACAGCATAAAATGCATTTCTATGACATTTGTAATACCCTTACTGCTGTTCACAGTCTTATCTGGGATTGCATGGGATGTATCAGAGCATTAGATTTGAAAAACGCATATTGTTCCACTGCAAACCTTCCAATAAAGCTCAAAGGAATGAACGCACCAGACTCAATCTCTCTGATCCTTAGAGCAGACAGAGGGAGTTGTGGGGTTGACCAAGTATGGGCTGGTCTCTAAGGTTTTTAGTTATGGCTGTATGAGCTTTATCTCTCCCTTTCTCTCGCTTGTTAAATCCTACATCACATTTTACATGCATGAAACAACAGTATGTGCAACTGTAAGAATTTATGGGTTGCACTCTATAAAAGCACAGCTCTAGAGTATCCTTCATAAATATCAGCATTTCTTTCTTTCTTTCTTTCTAAAAATAGACAACAACAAAAAACAAAAACACCCAAAAAACGTCTCTATTTAGACCATCATCTCCCCATGTCTATTTATGCCGTTTCTCTGTATTGTATAAGGTTCGTGGGTCTAATTTTTTCCTGGGGTGATTCTAAAGCTGAAAGTAGGTCAAGATAAGAAAAAATAACAATAATCTGAACTTTAGCTCGGCTCATACACAAGTCTGTTCCTGTTCTCTCTGCCATGTGTGACTTTATTTCATCTTAGAGCCATTTTGTTTTCCAAAGCAAGGCCAGAGTGCCAACAGCACGCTCTGACTTAAATTCAAACAGAGGTTAAAACAGTATTCCACAGAATCTTCTTCTTACTTAACCATAGTTATCTCATTTATGGAATTTTAAGGATTAACAAGTATTAAGATTTGGAGCTATTTTTGAAAGGGCATGAGTCAGCTGGGAGTAAACATGTTTGTTATCTTAAGTCACATTTTGGCCTGATTTTGCTGCTGCAGATAAAAAAAAAATCCCATATTTTAAAATAATTTTTCATGAGTTGAGATCACTCTGATTAACAGCAGCCGCACCAATTTAGAGTCAGCCAATGACAGAGTGTGATCTGCGACAAAACTCATCTAAATGCCAAGAGGCGGATGGCATAGGATGATGCAAAACTCACAGGACAACTATAAATATGGCAGTGGTGATAGTGAAATGTAAACAAAATGGACAGAAAAAAATCCTCATTACCTCAAGCTCACTTTGAAAAATGTTACTGTTTACGCAACCCCATTTTCTGCAAGAGCCCAGATTATTGTGATTGATGACATAAGTGGAACATAGTCTTTTCTTTAATCACAGGTCTATTGTTGGGAATTACATTGTATAATCTGAAATAAAGAACTCATTCTGTACTATGGCACAGTGTCTTACAGAATTCAGTCAAATCATCTCATACAGGGTGACAAATAATAATCTTAAAAGACCACTAAATTTGTTTCTAATCTTTATTTTCATGGTAATGCTCTTGCTTACTGCTACACTTTATAGCCTACACAGCCAAAATTCCACTCCAATTCTTGCCTGGTTCCCCACTGAAGCAGCATTGTGCTTGGCCAGTACCAGGATGGGGGACCTCCTGGGGAAAACTAAAGTTGCTGCTGGAAGTGGTATTAGTGAGGACAGCAGGGGGTGCTCTCTGTGTGGGGCCTAATGCCTCAATATAGTGACGGGGACACTGTACTTTAAAAACAGCACCGTCTTTCAAATGTTAAACTGAGGTTCTGACTCTCTGTGGTCATTAAAAATCCCAGGACAATTATCATAAAAGAGTAGGGATATAACCCCGGTGTCCTGCCGAAATTCCCCTATTGGCCCTTCTCTATCATGGCCCCCTAATAATCCCCATCTCTGAATTGGCTGACTCATTCTCTCCTCTCCACTAATGGCTGTTGGGTGTTCTGGCGCACTATGACATCATCCAGGTAGATGCTACACACTAGAGGTGGTTGAGGAGACCCCCCCCCATACTATATAACATGCTTTGAGTGTCTAGAAAAGTGCTGTATAAACATAAGTGTAACTAACTAATTAATTAGAATGTCACATCAGTGCCAATTCTTTAGCTTGAATACGGCTTTTTATTTTAAGTTCAACAGCGCACAACAGTATCATCCTGCTAAATGGATTCTGAAGCTTTCCATTAACAGCCATCCCTAATGCAAAGCACCTCTCATAAACAAGCATCAATCTAGACTCTTCAAGAAATAAACATAGCAGACCAAAGGTTAAAGGTGAGGAAGGCGTAGACAATGTTATCAATGTTGGATCTTAGTCAAGTATACACATGAATATGTGCATGTAAACATAGTTATCCTTTGGTGGTTCAATGTGCGTGGGCATGATGATACATTTCATCTATGACCTTTTGAATTTATTATTGGAGAAAATAATTGGTCTCAGGAATGGTAACTGCATGTGTAATAGATATAAATGTAACAGGAAATGTTTTTATTTTTTTTATTTGGGTTTTTCATGGCATGAGTTGCACGGTAAAATGTATTCATTCCGCCAAAATCCTTCACAGTTATTTAATAGTTTGCCATTCTTGCTGTTGGGAGTACTTTATTTGTGTTATAGAGCTCTTTGCTGATTGTTAGCAGGCGTATTGCGTCATTCTCGGTTTCTCGTCAGTCGGCGTTGAACTTGACTGTGAGAGGTATCTATTTAAGGCAGTACAATTATAGAGTTCAAAGTTTTAAAAGCACGCAAACCATTTGAATCATTTAGAGTATTATTAGGATAGATGGGCTGTGTCATTTTTGCTGTGTACTTGTAAAATGAATTTTTGAAAGATGAGCAAATTGGCATGTTTTTCTCGTGTGTGTGTGTGTGTGTGTGTGTGTGTGTGTGTGCTAGCTGTCGCCATTTTATCTTTTTATGGAGGTACATGCTTATGTTATTTTCTCACATTAGGCGTGTTGTGAAGATAAATCCTGTATGACGACGTTGTGCTCTGATTGAACTCTAAATAGGTATGTGCATGTGTTTGGTACTCCATTAGCATATTCAGTAAATGTATTATTTTAATCAAGTTCACTGTATTAGGCTATTGTGGTACAAGACATTTTTCATGATGGCTGTGGGTGCTTGTGTATTCCTTTTTTTCATGGAATATGTATTTTTTTTGGTGTTGTGTTCCAGTTGACTTAGTGGTTAGCACATTCGCCTCACACCTCCAGGGTCTGGGGTTCAAGTCCTGCAGGGGCCATGTGTTTGCATGTTCTCCCTGTGCTGCAGGGGTTACCTCCCCTAATCTGAAGACATGCATGGTAAGTTGATTGTTGTGTTTAAAGTGTCCGTAGTGTAGGAATGTGAGTTTACCCCAATTTGTGCCCGATGCTCCCTGAGATAGGATCCAGGTTCCCCATGACCCAGAAAAGGAGTAAGTGGTAGAAGATGGATGGGTGTATTAAGTTTAAAATGAACTGTTTTTAACAATGTAATAGAATGCAAAGTAATAACACTTGTTGTTTATATCTTTTGTATTTTATTAACACGTTTTGAGTTAGTCTTATGTTGATATGGAGTCGGCGTTGAACTTAACTGCAAGACGCATGTTGTGAAGATAAATCCTGTATGATGATGTTTTTCTCTCTTTGAACTTTAAATAGGAATAAACCTGAGTCCAACAAGATACGCCGGGGTCCATTGTCTATTGTGCACCTGAACACAACGCAGTGTAGCCGGGACTTGCAGACCAAGTCAGCTACACAGGCACCTTCTATCCTGTTCACGCACGCACACACACACACACACACACACGCACTCACACACACACACACACACACACACACACACACACACACACACACAAACACACACACACACACACACACACACACACACACACATATAAAGATCCTCTCTATCTCTCTCTCCATACCTCCCAGGCTGTGGCAATTTAGAGAAGATTGACCATCCAATTAGCATTTGGCCAAAAGGAGCAAACAGCAAATGATTCTCCTACTGTACTAAAACACTGAATGTTTCCATCGAATCAGTCATCAGCTCTAAATTATCTCCTACTCCATCTGCATCTCATCACCGAGCAAAGAGGAGCGTGGGCTCAAAGCTGTAATATGTGTATCATAAACCTAAGAGACTACTAGTAGTAAACTTAATTAGCACATAAATACAGGCTCACTGTCATACACTTTCAACTACATCTACAAAAATATAAGTTCCAATTTAAGAGCTAAACTGATGTGGTGATTGTTATTGTGTTCATGAGTCTTTAAAGTGACTTGTGAAAAAAAAAATATGAGAAATAGAACGGAAAATGATAATGAATGGTTGAATGAATTCAACGTTAATACTGGAGGTAAAATGAAGAAGATAGTCATAAAGCCATGACTGTAAAAAAAGACTCTTTTCTTTCATTCATTCAGTAACGGCTTTATCCTGGTCTAGGTCATGGTGTATTTGGAACCTATCCACATACCACTGAGCGCAAACTGGAAATACAACCCGGATGGCACAGTTCACATATCACAGGGAACCGTGCACACACAATTTTACACACTTATTCACACTATAGGCAATTTCGAATCATCAATCAACATACCGACTTGTTTTTGGTAAGTGGGAAGAAATCAGAGAACTGAGAGGAAAACAATATGGACATGGGAGGACATGCCCTGCACACAGACAATAACTAGAGCTTAGGAGCGAAATGCGGATCCTGGAGCTGTGAGCTTGCAATGCTACCATGCTCTGATGAGCTATATTTAAATATTTAAATATCTTGTTTGTTTATTGTTCCATTGAGATTCATTAAATTCAACTGAAATGTCTGATCTCAGGCTTTATGATATGAAATGCGGCAGGCTTTAATGCATTCAGCAGGTTACATTAACCGATTATCTTGTTTATTACTGCATATTGCATGATTTAATGCACAGTTACAGGAAGCATCAGGACTCAGTTTGTACAAATTTTGATCACATAATCAACACAGCACTTTCAAACAATTCAAACAACAACAGTTCTAAAGGTCAACTCCAGTGAATGTGTTCACTTTAACAGGTTTGTTGCTGGAGATATATAATTATCAATAAAGGAAAATAAATATGACCAATTAAATTACAGCATTTAGAATATCAGCAGCACATTAGGACCTAGGTAAGTGGACGACTCAGGAGGTAGAATTGAGTCCACTCTGAGCTGTAGGCCACTTTTGCCTTTCACCTCTATCTTTCTTTGGGAGCAATTAAAGAATCAAATGAAAGGGCAGCACCTACAGGAGCCTTTGCTTGTACGGAGTGACTTGAAAGACTGACCTCCTGAAAGGCGAGAACAGCCAAAATAACTCTTTTACAGCTGTATGGAGGGTTAACTATGTATTTATGAAAGGACCAGTGTTGGGTAAGTTACTCAGAAAAAAGTAATCCACTACAGCTTAGTAATTACTACTTTAAAATTGTAATTTGATCACATTACTGATTACTGCATGTAAAAAGTAATCAGATTACCAATTACTTTCATGTTACTTTCAAAACCTACAAAAAAAATACACTGCAAAGTAAAACTCATATTTCTTTCAGCAATTTTAGCGTCAATGTATGACATGATCAGAAAAAAGTTGAATTTATCATAAAACTTTTCAGTCCAGACTGAAAATATAAAACTCTTCTACCTTATTATTATTTTCTATCTTAGTCTGGTGTCGCTAGCCAATGGGAGGCACAATTAATCTATCATTGTATTGGTCTAGCTTCTACAGTGCCCTGCAAAGTACGTTATCTTTCCTTATGCTCTGCTTATATCATGTTCACGAAAACTGGAACTCATGCAGTCATTTACCCACCTTGTTTTCCTGCTCAGCATCAGATGATGTTACTGTTTCAGTTTCAGCCCTTTTACTAGTAAAAATAAAAAATAAAAAATCTGCATTTATCCATTTTTCCTTACACTGACTATGACAGCTAGCATTTGACAGAATTGAGAACTGTCAGGCTGTTACGTTTTGGACGTAATGGTGGTTAGGATGGATACAAGTGCAGATGAGAGCTTTTACTAAAGAGAGGCAGGCAGACAAATCCAAATCATGAGACAATAGTCAATTTGACAATGGTCAAAAACAGGCAATGGCAGGCAATCTTCAAATGGGCATAAAGGAGGCAAGGCAAGAAACAAGAACAAGAAACAAGATCAAAGAACATGATTCAAAATAAGGATCAGGGTACAAACACTTGATATGGTGATAACACTCAATACTTCGCAAACAGTGAATGCCTCAAAAATACTTTTAAACTGTGGTGTTATTGTGTGTGGGATTGGATGCAGGTGTGCGTGATTAGAATGAATGAGTGTTCTGGGAATTGCGGTCCATGGCAACC
The DNA here is from genome assembly GCA_025728095.1 of Prietella phreatophila. Lineage (NCBI taxonomy): Eukaryota > Metazoa > Chordata > Actinopteri > Siluriformes > Ictaluridae > Prietella > Prietella phreatophila. Next base: position 21,587,537 of record JAOUWY010000054.1, on the reverse strand, counting down.
ATGTTTGTAGGCCGCAGTGCAGGATGGGAAATGTAGTCACTGGTTTGCTGTGATATGACAGCCAATAAGACATGAGTGTTTCCACATATTTTCCTGTAAAGCATGCATGATTGGTCCTGCCTCCGTTCACGGAATATAGAAAATTACAGGAGTCCTTTTATTGACATTCAGTTAAGTAGTGACAAACTGCTCCAAGTGGAGAATTATTCAGGGCTAAAGAAAAAATATTTGGGGCAAAAGATGATATATATTAAAAATGCATTTTACTTAATATTGTTTTCTTAACAATAAATCTGTAACACAAGTAACGTAATTCTATTGACATCACTAATGGAATAAATTTTATGCATTACATTACTACATTACCAGAAAAAGTTATTAGATTACAGTAACAGTTATACCCAACCCTGGAAAAGACACACCAGTACTCAGGAAATAAACCTTGGATTAAATATTATCCATCCAGAAATGTTTAAGACCATCAAGGTAAAGAGTTAAACACAAACCCCAGAGGGTTCAACTTCAAGAGCAGATCTATGGAAATAGCGAGTGTAAAAACTTTTTTTTTTTAATCTCTTATCTGCACTTGACTGCATTCAGTTTCTCTGGCCTCGGCTGTGGTCTTGGCCCTATGCCATAAATTTTAACCTTTGTGTGGGACTGGCCTGTGTTCTGTGGTCTGGAACATTAAATCCCATCCAGTCCTTCACTTTTATGGAGCCAAGAGAAAGAGCGAACACACCTGTTTAACTAAGTGCAATTGGAGTGCATCAGAGGTATTTAGGACAGAGATTAGAGGACAGGGTTCTAGAGTAAAGAAATATTAGCTGTTTTATTAGAAGACCTACATGGTGCCTTTTTGTTTTTAACAAAGGGAGATTAAGGCTAGAAAGGAGTGCAGGATTCAGTCATTAGTAAAAAGCTAAAAGGCAGGCAAACTCAGTAAATCTTTTCATGGACTTTGAGAGCAACTTTAATTTGAAATGTACATGATAAAACAATTTAGATGTATGGTTCACTGCAGAATTAAGGAAATATATACTGTACAGTATACACTATCATTTACTAAAATCATTCACAAGAAAGCCAAAAGGTAAAACTATAAACACTTTTAATACCAAGTTTACGTCCTAGTTGGTCTGTTCTTTTTAAAGATATTAAATAAAGTTAAACTGTTTCTCATGTTCTCCTGTTGCTTTATTAATACTCAGCTAAAGTACTTCACTGCTCCATTTTGCAGCAGGTTTTTTTTTTGACAGTTGGACGCATTCTCTTGTCTTCTGATTAGGGTAATTCCACCTCTCTGCACTCTCCTTGTCCCAGAAACCTTGGCATCTCCATAGACTAATCCATTTGTCTTAAAGTAATGAAATATCCCAGGGAAGAAGGTGGGGTGCAGGCACGGCATAGCAGGATGCCTAATTTCAGGAGCTATTAAGTAGCAGGCGCCTTTCTTGCTAGTACTTTTATCACTGTGCTCATTAATCTCGAAGCCTTTCTGCTCTGCAGCACATCTGCAACCGGGGTAATCACTATAAATCACCTTGACATCTGGCGAGGCCCATCCATGGGACAGAGGAAAAAGAGCGCAAGAGAAAAAAAAAAACAGGTAATAAGAGGAGCAATATAGTCAGCCCCCAAATTTTTGCCACCCTTGGTAAAGATGGGTTGGAAAACGTTATAAAAATGTCTTTGTCATTAATTAGCTTAATCTCACACAGAAAATGTGAGTGAAATCTAACTTGAAGCTATGCAAAATCATCTAACTTTAGTAAAACCATCAATAGAGTGTCAGAATTATTGATGTCCCTAATTCCTATGATCAGAATTAAACTGAAGCTTGTTCCAATTTACATCTTAATTGATATATTTTTTCCTCTATTTAAAGTTCATCAGCATTTAGGAACTCTTATCTATGACTTCCTGTTTTACTAGGGTAAAAATGAGGTGACACAGAGGCCAAATTTGTTAGAATGCCAGCTTCTACTTTTAGAGAATTAATTAATACATTTAAATCAGGCCAAGAGGTAATGAACTTGCCTGGAAGAGGACACAAGTGTACAGTATTTTGTCCCAGGCATGTTCTCAAGTCCCTGAGGTCCAAATCCAAGTCAAGTTTCATGTCATTGCTCTATTTTTAGCAATAGTTCTTTCAGCTAGTTATTGTAATTAACAGTGTAAATCAATTTTGAAATATTAAAACTGATTACTTTTACAGAATGTCATTTATTTAGAATTGCCTAATAAAGCACACACGGTTTTACTTAAATCACTAATTCAAAATAAAATCATTAATAAAAAATTATTACTTTTAAACTATTACGTTTGATCCAAAAGTTCTAACTACAATTATAAGACAACAGAACATTCATAGAAAATTCAGGAAAGAGATAACTTTTTTTTTTTTTTTTTGTCATTTAGTGCAAAATTCCAATGTGCTCTGTATTTTGAGCTATTTAAGCTGCCATAGTTTGCTGTAGTTCTCAAACAATGATGGGTAAGGTAGTCTTCCAGTGAGCACCAGTGGTAACAAACCCCCCGTGTATAGATGCAAAACATTCTAAGCACGAACGCTGCTTCCAGTAGAATCTCAGCCAGTGACTTGACTTCTGTATAGCGTGTACTAGCGGGAAAAATCTTTCATACGATTCATTTTACAATGATTAAACTGTTTAGTAGTAGTATAGTATTATATACATACAGTATCTCACAAAAGTGAGTACACCCCACATTTTTGTAAATATTGGATTATAACTTTTAATGTGACAACACTAAGAAATGACAGTTTGCTACAATGTAAAGTAGTGGGTGTACAGCTTGTGTAATAGTGTAAATTTTCTGTCCCCTCAAAATAACTAAACACACAGCCATTAATGTCTAAACCGCTGGCAATAAAAGTACACCGCTAAGTTAAAATATCCAAATTGGCCCCAAAGTCTCAATATTTTGTGTAGTCATTGACATAACCCTCTTGGGCATGGAGTTCACCAAATCTTCACAGGTTGCCACTGGAGTCCTCTTCCACTCCTCCATGATGACATCATGGAGCTGGTGGCTGTTAGAGACCTTGTGCTCCTCCACCTTCCATTTGAAGATGCCCCACAGATGCTCCCACACTAGCACCACCATTTAGGCAAGACACACTCTGACATACTCAAGACATACTCCTCACCTGGTTGCCACCACACACGCTTGATACCATCTGAACCAAATAAGTTTATCTTAGTCTCATCAGACCACAGGACATGGTTCCAGTAATCCATGCCTTAGACTGCTTGTCTTTAGCAAACTGTTTGTGGGATTTCTTGTGCATCATCTTTAGAGGAGGCTTCCTTCTGGGACGACAGCCATGCAGACCAATTTGATGCAGTGTGCAGCGTATGGTCTGAGCACTGACAAGCTGACCCCCGACCCCTTCAACCTCTGCAGCAATGCTAGCAGCACTCATACATCTATTTCCCAAAGACAACCTCTGGATATGATGCTGAGCACGTGCACTCAACTTCTTTGGTCGACCATGTTCTTTGGCTCAACTTCTTTGGCGAGGCCTGTTCTGAGTGGAACCTGTCCTGTAAAACCGCTGTATGGTCATGGCCACCGTGCTGCAGCTTAGTGTCTTGGCAATCTTGTTATAGCCTAGGCCATCTTTATGTAGAGCAACAGTTCTTTTTTAAAATCCTCAGAGAGTTCTTTTCCATGAGGTGCCATGTTAAACTTTCAGTGACCAGTATGATGGAGTGTGAGAGCGATGACACAAAATTTAACAGACCTGCTCCCCATTCACACCTGAGACCTTGTAACACTAACAAGTCACATGACATCGGGGAGGGAAAATGGCTAATTGGGCCAAATTTGGACATTTTCAAATTATTGATGACACAAAGATTATCACAAGGTAAGACTTGGCTATACTGTTATGGTTTGTTGTTCATTTATATAACAGCACTTTTCAAATGCGTGATGAACACGTCTACAGATGCATCATGTATGTGTATAATGCTGCGGTCTGTTTAGAGATGAATTAGAGATGAATTGTGATATTTGGTGCTGCTGGACATACTGATAAGAATGAATGAATGAGGAATGAATAGAAAAATGTGGTGTTTGATGCTGTCATGTGGGATAATAAAGAGAGAATGTAATTTGGAATGCCAAACCAAAATGACTTGTGTATTTCACAAGTCTCTGTCTTCAAATCCAAGTCAAGTCTCGAGTCAGATTTTCACGAGTACAAGTCAAGTCATAAGTCAGTTTTTTTTGCGACTTATGTGCTACTCAATTCCAAGTCGCAGACTCCAGTTTCCCTCTCTGTTTTGCCCTCACACAGTAAGAAGGATCGTTAGAGAGGCAAAACATTGGTAATATTTTGAAATCACCAAGTCTCCAAATCTACAAATAGACACTGTCTTTATGCCAGCAAACTATTTGGAAGACTTGCCAGAAAAAAACAAACAAACAAAAATTTTTTTTCCTCCAACTAACCACAAATGTAAGCACCTGGAATTCACTAGATGCTGCTTGAACTTAACAGCACAAGCCTGGGACCAGGCTGCTCCCGATGGCAAGTTAGCACCTTGCATTTCAGCTCTGCTACCATTGGTGTGTGAGTGTGAGTGTGTGTGTGTGTGTGAGTGAATGGGTGAATGAGACACAGTGTAAAGCGCTTTCGATAAAAGCTCTATATAAGTGCGCCATTTACCTCCCAGAGAGATTATGACCACAAAATCAAGCTTTTGACATGGCCAAAATATATCATTTACCACAATGTTCTTCGCATATATTTTTTACCCATCTGTACTAAGAGTGCCAATAATTCTGGAGCTGACTGTGTGGTCATATAAAAGAAATTTCTGTATGTTTCTCCACTGTGTAGACAGCTCTAATCTAATCAAATCTGTGTTGTGTTGATCTTTAAGGCTAAAAATGGGTCTAGATTTGACTGAGAGATGTGTGTGTAAATCAAAATTATGTTTTCTGATAAGCATTTTCTCTAACAACAATTGCCTCTCGTACAAAAGAAAATCTCTGTTAAGTTGCAAAGGCCTTATGGGCCTGTGTTAAAATGTGGCTTTTATTCATCTTTAGCTCAGAACTGCTACTATTGCATATCACACAGGCTATCCATGATGACATAAATGGGACTGTGTGCAATAGCACAGTCTATACACTTTCCAGCCCAGCAGTTTTAATGATGTTTTATATATCAGAGCTTATGCTATTCAATAAATAACCATAAAATGCACTACAAAGTAAAATCCACAGTGTTGAATTAACAATTACAGTGTTATTATATGTCCAATTGGACACAAATGTAGTCTGAAATAGTTCATTCAATACTCTATAGTAGGTGTTAATTCCACATTGGGGATTTTGATGTGTATGGCTTTTATACTACTGATAGCTGCGAAATGACATGGTGCCTATTATGAAGGTCTGTGTTTTGCTGTGTAAATGTAAGCAGAAATCAAGCTGGCTCAGGTCCTTTGCAAATTAGCTGTTACCCATCAAGGAAAGCTGTGATATCTCTGCAGATGCTATTAACGGTAATTACATTAATGCTAAATTCACACAAGTAATATTGGTGCATTTCTCTCTCCTCCCGTTTGCATTATCACAGGAAGTGACAGAATTCTATAGTGAAGCAGCAGAACAGAAAATGATTAATGCATGAGGTGCCAGTGGTCACGAGCCGTTTCCTTCACAAGCACTGGGTCCTCTGACAGTCCATTCATATGTGTGTGTGTGTGTGTGTGTGTGTGTGTGTGTGTGTGTGTGCATGAAAGAGGGACAGGCTATGGCAGGCCAGTGTGGTTCTTCACAGAACACTGCACCCATTAGAAATGCAGCAGCCCAACAAGTTCAGCTGCTATGAGATGAGATGGTCTGCTTTTGTTCTGCTTGCAAGAAATGTGACATGTCATCTTTCAAGAGGAGACAAACAGGCCAGCAAGGTCATGGGTTTCCAGTCAGTTTTTTTTTTTTTTTGGCTGGGAGGGAGACACAAATATATCTTTGAATAACACAGACTTTTGTCTGGCTTTGTCAGACATTTAAGGAACATTAATTCTTATGTGAATATGAATATGAATTTTTGTTTAGACAATGCACCATTTATCAACACATAAGCCTCATATTTAAAGCAATACCACTACCACTTTGACAAATGAGTCCTATGTCATGCTACATGCCCATATGTATGTACGTCTGCTGAAGGCATGTGTGTGGGTGTCTTTGTTATTGAGATATGTTGCTAACATCTGCTCTACAGGTCCTGGTATGTCAGTGCAGAAATGGCAGCAGTGACAGACTGTGTGGTCCAAACACAAAATCCCATCTCTAACACTGGATACACCCATGAGTCAGTTGGACTGCCAACAGAACCATTGCATCATTTGTAATAATAAACCTAACAGGCTTAAATAATTTCAGTTTTAACATTCTTATTTAGGACATATTCATTTTCAGACATATTGATTTTCTCTAAATTGTCTAAAGTGCATTTGATTAATTATGAACTACATGAAATCCTGTTTTGGAGTTTGCCAACAGACATGTTGGAGACTCAATATACTCTACATATGGAACAGGTTTTCTGCTCTCCTGAGACCAAAATTGAACTTTTTATTTTTTGCCTTTGCACAAAGTGCTACATTTAGTAGAAATGGTAGCATCACGTTGATGGTTACTCTTGATCTATTCTGTGACTAATTCTCTACTGCTTGTCTGTATCACCCTCTCCTGCATGATCCTTTAAGGTAAGTCCATGCATTTGATTAAATAATTATTAAATGAGTAAAACCCTGAAACCTAAGTTGAAGATTAGAAAAAAGAAAATGTTTTCTAATGTTCAATGTTTGCCCACTGTAGCCTCAGATTCCTGTTTTTGGCAAACAGGATTGAAACCTGACATGGTCTTCTGTTGTTGTTACCCATCTGTCCCAAGGTTTGCATTGCAGTGCCTTCTGAGATGCTTTTCTACTCGACATGGCTATAAAGAGTGGTTATTTGAGTTATAGTAGCCTTCCTGTCAGCTCAGAGCAGTCTAGCCATTCATCTGTGACCTCTCTCACCAACAAGGTGTTTCTGCTTGAAAAAATCTGTGTCAATTCCAGGAGATCAGCAGTTGCTGAAATACTTAAACCAACCTTACTGACACAAACAACCATGCCAAAGTCAATGGGAACACCTTTCCCCCAATTTTGAGGTTTAATAAACATTAACTGAAGCCGTTCATATGTATCTGCATTATTTTATGCATTGCTAGGTGCTCCTGTTAATATGGGTGGTGAGTTTTACTGTCATGTGAAAAAATAAGTACACCCCATTGAAATTGTTGACTTTTTTGACATATTTAAACATTTGATCCTCTTTGAAACAGTGACTGTTAATAAAGGTTATACACTTGAATAAACCAACATAAGCATCTTCAATTATTTATTCAATAGAAATATCAATAGATGTGATATTATTCTGTGCCAAAAGTAAATACACCCTTGGTCCCAGATGCTTTTATTGCCCACTTTTGAAGAAGTAACTTCTTGTATTTGCATAATTGTACAACAGTCTCTGACATCGGATTGTTGGATTTTTTTTTTTTTACCATACTCCATGCAATATTCTTTTTGGTGCAAGATGTTTAAGGGTTTTCTTTCATGTACTGCCCATTCCAAATCCCCTACAACATTTCAATGGGATTCAAATCTGGGCTCTAACTAGGCCATTCCATATTCCTCCATTTCTTCTTTTTGACCCAGTCCTTGGTGGATTTTCTGGTGTACTTAGGATCATTATCCTGTTGAAAGGTCCACTTTCAGTTCAATTTTAACTTTTGGTCAGATGGCCTCACATTATCTTCAAGCACTTTTTGATATGATGCAGAATCCATAGTTGAATCAGTGAATGCAATCTGTCCAGTCCCCGTGACAGTGGAGCAACCCCAAACCATAACATTTCCACCATTGTGCTTTCCATTTGATATCCGGTGCTTCTCCTGAAAATCTGTCTTTGGTCTGTGCCAAACATGTCTGCTGTTTCTGTGGCCAAACAACTCTATCTTTGATTAACCTGCCAGAGCACATTATTCCAAAAGGCCTGGTCTTTGCCTATATCCTCATTGGCAAACTGTAGTCTTGCAAAGGCATTTACCTGACATGACTCATATGCAGGTCAAATTTGTGCTTGTGATTGTACAAACATGCAATTTGACACCAACATCTACAAGAATTACTTGCAGATCCTGTGATGAAAGTTTGGCATTCTTGGAGACTTCTTTGTGCATCAGATATTCTGATCTTGGGCTGAATTTACTGGGATGGCCAGTCCTGGACAAATTGGCAGTCCTTTGAAATCTGCACCATTTGTAGATATTTTTCCTCACAGTGGAATGATATGTTTCAAATAATATGGAGATCTTTTTAAATCCCTTGCCAGACTCATAGTCATCCACAACCTTTTTCTATTTTTCTGAAGGCCTTATAGAACTCTTTAGATCTTGGGATGATGACACCACACACCTCAACAGCAAAGGGAACACCAGACACTAGATATAAAAGGGGTATAAATAAGGCAGTTTCCACCTGCACTGCCTAAGCAGGTTCTAATCAGTGGCACCCAATCTTCAACATCTGATTCATTTTATTAAATGTAGGTATGTACCTACTTTTTCCATGTAACTGATCTGTATTTTTGTTCATTTAAATTGTTAAAATGACTACAAAATGTCAATTTTATGTCATTTGATGGTTCTCAACTTTATTAATGGGCACTGTTTCAAAGATGATCAAATGTTTGCTTGTCCGTATATGTAAAAAAAAACAAAAAAAAACAAATAAAACAAACAAACACACACACACACACACACACACACACACACACACACACACACACACACACACACACACACAC
>JAOUWY010000054.1:21326565-21341230 GCA_025728095.1 Prietella phreatophila | reverse complement strand
GGTAATCTCGCTATGTCATCTGGGATGTTGTGCGTGTGATGAAAGAGTCTTGTAATAGATATCTGGTGCTGGTTCCCAATATCTATGAGGTTTTGGCTTGTGTAGCGAATGTTTGCAGAACCTATAATACACAGACAAGTAATAAGAAAATAATATAAAAACAGCAAAAAAAGCACTGAAAGGGAGAGCCGTGAGCCGCTGTGACTGTGCGCGCCGCCATCTTGCGGTTTAAGTTGCTTTCTGAGTTGAATTTGGGGAAACCACTTGAAGCATTCATTGTGTTGAACTATTTCAATTACTTTTGTTTGATTTGTTTATTGCAAACAGCTGTAAATTTTGACAATAAACATGATTTGCAATGTGGGGGGGGTTAATTTTAATTGCAACCGTACATAGCTTTCTAAACAAAATTGTAAAACAAATCTAGGTGTCAAGTTTGATTCTGCTCTAAAGTTTGATGAGCAGATTAACTCAGTTGATTTATTATTTTTTTGTTTGTTTTTTTAGTTGAGTTCCCTGGTATAATTCAGAATTCATTATTCCATAAAAGATGACAGGTCATCCTGGGACAAGATGCAGCAAAACAGGCCCAAACCTTGATCTACCACCAGCATGTTTCACAGATAGGATAAGGTTCTTCTGCTGGAATGCAGTGTTTTCCTTTCAGCAAACATATCACTTCTTCTCACTTAAAACAAAAATACTATTTTGGTCTTATCTACCTACAATACGTTTTCCAATAGTCTTCTGCTTGTCCATGTGAGTTTAACAAACTGTAGAGTGGCAGCAAGTGGATTTCTCATTAACATTAACATTAGCCAATGTGAGAGAGTTGATTAGATGTCACCTTGGCTCCTTTATGACCTTGCAGACTATTACATGTATTGCTCTTAAAGTGAACTTTGTTAGTTGATCACTCCTGGGGTGGGTAATGATGGTCTTGAATTTCTGCCATTTGTACAGTCTGTCTGACTGTGGATTGATGAAGTCCAAACTATTTAGAGATGATTTTGTAACCTTTTCTATCCTGATGAGCATCAACAACTCTTTTTCTGAAGTCCTCAGAAATCTTATTTGTTCATGCCATTATACACTCCCACAAACATGTCTTGTGAAGATCAATCCCTGTTCTTTAAATAAAACAGGGTGCTCACTCACATCTGATCATCATCCCATTGATTGAAATCACCTGACTCTAATTTCATCTTCAAATTAAACTGCTAGTTCTAGAGGTTCACATACTTTTGCCACTTACAGATATGTAATACTGGATCATTTTCCTCAATAAATAAGTGACCAAGCATACTATTTTTGTCTCATTTGTTTAATTGGGATCTCTTCCTCTACTTTTATGACTTGTGTGAAAATTATATTTTGGGTCATATTTATTCAGATATGTACAAAATTTTAAAGGGTTAACAAACTTTCGAGCACCACTGTTTCATTGTTTCGCTTACATACCTAACAGTTTTAAACCTACACAGACCAAGGCAGCCTACACATCAAACTTGGCAAATCCCGACCTGTTCAAAGAATTTAAAGAGCGACAGGTTAGCAAATGGGATTTATAAAGTAATTAGCCTACTTTATGCTCAAACGAGTGTGAAAAAGCTAACTTGTTTCACCATCAGAGTTTGATGAGGCAACTGAGGGCAATAATAACTGTTTAATTTGGCTTTATCCTTTTAGCTTACTTACCAATGTTGCAATGTGTTCAACTGGTAACACTTAAACTGCTACCTTAAATTGCTAGCTGCTAAAAATCAACGGTTCATAAGTATGCACTGAAGTTCGACAACACCAATAAATAATCAATTTGCACTCAATTAGTACTGGTAATGGTAATCATGTCATGTACATATTTGTCAATTATTTCTATTAGAAAATATGCTCTGTGTAGCATAGACAGATCTCTGCCAAGAGGTGTATTGAGTCTTATATTATACACTGTTTAAGAAGTGATATCTGGCTGCAAATATAAGTTAACTATAAGAAAAAAAATCACAAATAATCTAGACTGATAGTTGTTCATCTTAGGCTTGTGTGGTGGCATGTGATTTTACATATTTTATTTTATTTTTTTAGTAAAGGGGAGAAATGCTCAGAAAACAGGACAGGAACTGCATTTCTGTCTTAGATTTTTACATTTTGCTTGTTATTGATTTCCAAACGGGCATTTATCTAGTCACTCCTGTCATGGCTGACTCGAACTTAGTCATATAGAGCACTATGTAGGTTCCAGAACACCATTATTTTACATCCTTAATTGGGTCCATGTTCAGTGAACAGGAAAGGCATTTGGAATATGACCTGACCATGTATTTGAACAGGGCTTTCATAATACAACACTACTCCTACATGAAGAAGAGTGGATGATGGCACCCATGTTGAGGCAGCACTAAATGCAGTGGAAAAGCAAGCTGAGAAAAGTAAAGTGAACCGAGTCAAGTTGAGCCTTACCATGCAGTAGAAAAGTGGCTTTCAATCCCTTCAGATCTCAGAGTTGTCACCACCTCTCAAAAGCCATGCCGATATTTATTCTTGTTTTAGCACAGGCTCTGTCACTTTTACTTTTTCACTCCAGGCTCTCCGCAGTACCAAAAAAAGGGAGTGTCTCCCCTGTTCTGGCTTCCCTCCACTGGCTACAAGTTAAATACAGAATTGAATTCAATGTTGTATTGTTTGTTTTTAAAGTGCTACATGGTATTGCATCAAAATGAATCTTCAATCTCATTTGCCCCCTTTCCACTTCCACAACCTTAAGTTCATCTAATCAGCAGCTTTTAACCATTTTCTCAGAGGAAGTTCAAAGGACACCAGGTTTTTCTGTTGCTGCTCCAAGATTTTGAAATAGTTTACCTTTATTTAGAAAGTCACCCCCCACAACATTTTTAAATCTAATTTGAAAACAAACTTAATCTCCATGGCATTTGAGTCATTTTGGGATCTTCATCATCTGGGCATCAGTTTGTTTTGTCTTGTTATCAATGGTCATTTTTGCAGTCTCTCTATTGTTAATTTAAGCTATTTTATTTCTTCTTATTTTTTTATTTTCTTTATTCTGTTTCAATCTTATGCTGATTTGATTTTGCTGTGCAGCACTTTGTTTGAACTCGCTGTCTTTAAATGTTCTATAGAAATAAAGCTGACTAAACATTGATATCGTGGGAAAATCCACGTAACTCATCCAAGACTTAGAAAAATATTGTGGACCTCCACAAGTTTGGTTTCTCATTATGTAATTTCCATACAACTGGAGGTACTATAAACATTTATCCAACAATTATATGTAAATATAAACTTTGGGGGCTACATAGACACTGTATTATTCAGGAAGAGATGAACAAACTTTGCTCAAGAAGTTTCAACTGAACCTCAAGAAATCAACAAAGGAACTGGTGAAGGAGTTGGAGATATCAGGTACCAAAGTATGTATCGTACATGCACCATTAAGATAGGCTGTCATGTAATAAGAAGCCCGTACTCTAAGACTAGCATAAAAAAGGCAGACTCAAGTTTTCTGGACATGACAAGGATGAAGTCTTTAAGATGAAGGAATGTCCTGTGTTCAGGTGTAACAAAAAATTTAAGTTGTGACAAAATGGCTTGAAGACAAAATTAAAAGTAGCCATTACGAAGCCTTACTTGAATCCCATATAAAATTTGTGAACTGAGATAAAACAGCATGTCTGAACAGACATGCCTGAATTGTATCAGACATGCCACAAACCTGATTGAATTACAACAATTCTATCAGGAGGAATGGGCAAAATTGCTGCCAGAGTATTTTAAGAAGCTTTTGTTTCAAGTTTAAAATTTTGACCACTGCATATCTGATATAGGTAATAAAAGCTTAAATAATCTGGCTATATTAAATAATATTAAATAATAATGACATTAAATAATAATGACTTAATAAGTCAAAATTCATTATTTGACAGCAGGATTTAAAAAATGAAAAATGTTGCTTGCATAAGTCTTTAACCCCTTCAGACTAGTATTTGGTAGAACCACCTTTTGCTGCAAATCAGCTTTACATATTTTGGGGTTCAGTTCCTGCCAGCTTTGTACACTGTTTCTGAACAATTTTAACCAATTCCTCCAAGCAGATTTGTCCAGGCTCTTCAGGTTGTTCGGATGTTGCTTTTGACTGCAATTTTATAACAGAATCCCAATGAGATTAAGATCTAGACTTTCACTTGGCCACTGTAGATCATTCATCTCTTTGTTTTTAACCTCTCCTGCATGGCTTTCACCTAGTATGGCCATTGTCCTGTTGAAAGGTGAAGTTTCTCCCAAGCCCTGGTTATTTAAAGCAAACTGAAACAGCTTCTCTTGTAATATGCCCCTGTATTTTGCTAAATCCATTTCCCTTCAATTTTGACAGAAACCCAGGTCTTGAGGATAAAAACCATCCCCAGAGCATGATGCTGCCACCACCATATTCCATATTTCTCTTGAAATTATTGGATGTCTGGTACACCTTCACTACACTCTAAGCCACTGTGCTCTGTAACATCTTCAGTGTGATTTGTTGGCCTCACTGTACCTTTGTTCACCAGGCTATGTCTTGTTTTTGCATTGACTTTTGAGAGATGGTCTTGTCTAGGTGGTGATTGGGTGGCAGCTTCCACTTCCTCACTATTGATCCAACTGCACTTACTGGAAATTCCATTATCTTGTATATAATTTTATACCATTGAAATTCCGTTACCTTATTTTTAACATCCTTAGAATGTTCCTTAGTCTTCATTTTCAGCCTTTTCATTCAGTCTGACAGTTGTTTTAATGATAGATAAGGTGGTTTTTGTTTTGTTTAATATTTCACAGGTAAAGGCCAATTGTAAGTCAATCTTTCAATACTTTTGAAAGAAATACTTGCTGACCAATAATTAATTTTGATTTTAGAATTTCACTGTAAGAGAACATGAGTTTGCAATAAAAATACTGCTGAGAAGAATGTGTTTCTTTATCAGTTGTTGTTCATACAAATCTGATTCATTCCAATGGGGATGGATACTTTTGCAAGCATTGTTCTATTCACTGTAAATTATGCAAAGATCAGAATAGGGAAAAGGTGATTTGATAGTTGATAATGTCCATACATCAGAAATATGTGCCCCCCAGTGTGCATCTTTTTTGGTGCAAAATCTGGGAAGAAGAGTGAGTCCTGGCAGAGTGGAAGGAGGGCTACCTCATCAAACTCTCAAAGAAAGGTGACCTCAGCTCCTGCTCCAACTACAGAGGGATAACACTCTTGTCAATTCAAGCAAGGTTTTCAACCAAGTCCTCCTCAACAGGTTGAGAGATAATGGTCGACTCCCACCTTTGAGATCAACAAGCTGGCTTCCACAAGAATAGATCCTGCACTGACCAGATTGCAACACTGCACATCATCCAAGAGCAGCTGCTCGATTGGAACTCACCCCCTCAGACACTACAGGGTGCAGAAAAGATCACTAAAATCATCAGGAGCACTTATGAAGGGATGACCTGTAGTGCAATCAAGGGTGGGCAAATGACCAGCAAGGATGCTTGCTGTTACCTTTTTTTCTAGTTGGTCATTGTCTTTGCCAACAACCTTGACTTGCTCTCCCACACTCAGCAACAGTTGCAAGAAAAACGTGCACTGAATGGAAACTACGCTTGCTTGGGCCAAGGTCTTAAATGTCAAAATAGCCAATACAGCCCCCATCACGCTAGAAGGCAAAGCATTCGAGGAGGTGGAGAGCTTCACTTACCTTGGCAGCATTGTCGACAAGCAGAGAGGAACATATATGGATGTAAAAGCACGAATAGGCAAAGCATGGTCAGCTTTCTAGTAGCTTTCTAATATCAAAGTCAGGATTGTCAACATCATTTTAAAGCCTGTGTTACTCTGTGGCACTGAAACATGGAGAACCACCATCATAACCATGAAAAGAATCCAAATCTTCATTAACAGTAGTATCCTTCGGAGCCATTGGCTTGACATCATCAGCAACCAAAACCTGTGTCAGCAAATTAAGAGCAGCAGTTAGGGGGAGACATTCTCTAAAGGTGCTGCGGGTGGATTGGCCACACCCTCCACAAACCTACATCAAGCATATTAAGGCAGACCCTAACCTGGAACCCACAGGGTAAAAGGAAAGGAGATAACCACAGTGTACAATTGTGATGTGCATGAAGGTGTCTTAGAAGGCACAACACATCACCTTGATGTGGATGGGCTAACAGAGGGAGACCATGTTGGGTTCTACTTCTGTTAGAAAAGATCAGAAAGCTGAAGCTGCAGTGAACACTGGCTCACCAAAACTGGACAGTTAAAGACTGGAAAAATGTAGCCTAGGTTGATGAATCATGAGTTCTGCTGAGGCACACAAATAGTATGGTCAGAATTTGGTGCCAACAGCATGAATCCATTGACCCAACTTGCCTTGTGTCAACAGTCCAGGCTGGTGTAGGTGGTGTAATGGTGTGGGGAATGTTTTTGGCACATATTGGGCCCAATTGCTTTAATGTCACAGTCTATTTGAATTGGTTTCATGTGAGATTATAACTGGTTTCCTGAACATGACAATGAGTTCAGTGTTCTACAGAGGCCTTCCCAGTCACCGGATCTGAATACAATAAGCACATATGAAATGTGGTAGAACAGGAGATCCTAAGCATGTAAATGCACCTGAAAAATCTGTAGGAACTGCATGATATAAACATGTCAACATTGACCAGAATCTCATCTCAAAGGAATGTTTCCAACATCTTTTCTTGTCTGATCGGTGTATATATTCCATAACATTAAAAACAATGACAGATGAAGTGAATAACATAGATTATCTTGTTACAATGGCACCTCTTAAAGGGTGGGATAGATTAGGTTGCAAGTGAACATTCAGTTCTTGAAGTTGATGTGTTGGAAGCATGGTATTCTATAATGGTAGTAGCCTCTTTCAGCAGGATAACGTGCCCTGCCACACTGCAAAAATTGTTCATGAATGGTATGAGGAACATTACAAAGAGCTAAAGATGTTGTCTTGGCCTCTAAATTCCCCAGATCTCAATCCAATTGAGCATCTGTGAGATGTGCTCGACAAAGAAGTCTCAATTCTTTGTGGCATGGTCTCCACAAGATGTTGAAACATTCCTTTGGGTTTCTGGTCCATGTTGACATGATTGTTATTTGGGCACTCTTTGGGATGCTTTCTTGGTGGTTAAACAAATTTGTTGTGTTTGCTTGATATGTCAGTTTTTCTTTTGCATATTTTGCAAACATCTGTTATCTGCTCCATGTCAACTGTATCAAATCCAGCAATTCTTTATAGCCAGTACTGATTTTAGGACACAAGCTTCTTCCTGTTGTTAGCCACAGTACTGTTTTTCTGAACAAACCAAGGAGGTAACATAAGTTAAGGAACTGCCTACTCTTTGCTATTATTGGTTTGTTTGTGTGTCTCTCTTTTTGTGCAGGGAAACTGTAAACTGAACTAATAAATACACAGTAGACTAAAGACTGGTACATAAAACAAATTGGGATGTTATGTTAGCATTTTAAACTGACAAAGTGTGTTTAGTATCATGCTTCTCACATAAAAACAGATCTTGAAGAAATCAAGGATTGTCATATCGCCAACCCCTCGGAGGTAGCATAATGTTTTGCGGATGCGTTTCATCAGCAGGGACTAGGAAACTGGTCAGCTGAGGACCCAGATGGATCGAGCCAAATAAAGGACAAACTTAGTAAAAAAGAAAAAAAAACGTATTTCAGACTGCAAGAGAATTAGGAGTGGGGCATTTCACCTCATAACAGGACAATGACCCTAAGCAAACTGGCAAAGCTACACTGGTTCAAAACCAAAAATACAAATTTGTTAGAATGACTCCAAACCTCAAGCCGATTTATAATCTGTGGCGAGACAATAGAGAGTCTGTGGCAAGAGTCAGAAAATTGCTGCTCATCAACAGTCTCCAGTCAATCTGACAGACTTTTTTTTGCCAGAATGACTAGGCAAAAATATCAGGATCAGACATGCAAAGCTGATCTATAGAGAGACATATACAGATGCATCTAAAAAAAATTGAATATCGTGGAAATTAAAAAAGTGGAACTTTCACATATTCTAAATTCATTACACATAATATTTCATGCCTTATTTTTGTTTTAATCTTGATGATTACAGCTTACAGCTCATGGAAATATAAAATCCAGTATCTCAAAATATTAGAATAAAGAATTTATAGTATAGCAATGTTGACCTAAGAAGGGCTCTAATCAGTTAATTAACTCAAAACACCTGCAAAGGTTTTCTGAGCCTTTAATCTCTCAGTTCAGTACACACAACCACAATCATTGGAAAACATGAAAGTAACTTTTGCAGTTCATTTGGAAATCAAGGTCCCAGAGTCTGGAGGAAGAGTGGAGAGGCAAAGAATCCAATTTGCTTGAAGTCCAGTGTGAAGTTTCCACAGTCAGTGATGATTTGAGGTGCCATGTCATTTGCTAGTGTTGGTCCAGTGTGTTTTCTCAAGTCAAGAGTCAATGCAGCATCTACCAGGAGATTTTAGAGCACTTCATTATTCCATCTGCTGACAAGCTTTATGGAGATGCTGCTTTCCTTTTCCAGCAGGACTTGGCACCTTCCCACAGTGCCAAAACTACTAACTGGTAGTAACTGGTTTGCTGACCATGTTATTACTGTGCTCGATTGGCCAGCCAACTTTCCTGACCTGAACCCCAGTGAGAATCTCTGAGAGATACCAGACCCAACAATACAGACGAGCCGAAGGCCGCTATCAAAGCAACCTGGAGTTCCATAACACCTCAGCAGTGCGACAGGCTGATTGCCTCCATGCCACGCCACATTGATGCAGTAATTCGTGCAAAAGCAGCCCTGACCATTTATTGAATGTTTAACCCAATGACAATACAGGGTTCAAATATCTTGTATTAAAATAGCGTAATGTCCCTTTAAGAAAATCAGCAATCAGGAGCGATAGTCCCGCCCCCAGCTGAACATGATTAACAGGTCACGACGCCATTTTGTGATCCTGTGGAGACCGCGTGCGTGTGTGAGAAAATAAGAGACACACATGATTTTGGCGACCGGAGGAAAATTATAGAATTAAAGTGAACAAAGTGATAAAAGTGAGCGAATTAGCAAGCTAAAGAACCACTACAGAAGACAGGATAAGGAGGAGCAACTGGGATGTTTGGAGAAATCCCGATTTGCATCTCTATTGTCTCGGTCAGGTCCCAAGAACTACCTCAAATCTTATGGACAGAGTGAGAACTACTTGAAGTCTGGTGAACAGAGAGCGAACTACTTGGAAGATGCCTTTCTATTGATGGTGAACCTCCCAGTGGGATCTTGAAGAGACGTCGACCAGCTCCGCGAGTATACCTCCCTGGTGGTAGGACAGTATCGGCCGCCTGAGCTGGTACACATTTTCCACCCAAAAGTGCCAACCTTCCTCTTAAACAGGGAAACTGTCACAGAATAGGTGACACATGTTGACAGTAGATTAATTAATCCAGAATGTGATAACAAATTTAGACTTTACCGATCCCAAAAGGAATGGAGATCAAAAGACTCAACTACTTTAAAGGGCCCATTTTTTCTTTTCTTTTGTCAGTACATAATTGTGTTTCAAATGTTGTTTGAAAAGAACTAAGTAAAGTTTATATTGTTACAACTTATCTGGATCATCCTTCCTTGTATGGGTTCAGTTTAAAACACTTGGCTCCTTACGAACCTAGCACAGTGTTGGCTCATATTTAGAGGATAGCACGGGTACAAGTGCATAAATTAACATACTTTTCAGAAGGTCGAAATGTCTATATTATAAATCTTTTATTCAAATATTTTGCATCAAGATTTAAACAGAAAAAAGCTTGAAATATTTCACTTTATGTCTAATAAATCTAGAATATATGAAAGTTCGACTTTTTAAACTAAATTAAGGTAAAAAATTCACTTTTACATGATATAATTATTTTTTTCTGATGCACATGTATGAGACGATTTGAAACTGTAATTGCAGCCAAAGGTGGTTCTGCCTGGCATTGAACCAAGTATTGAGTATTAGTTGAATATTAATGAAAACAATACATATTTAATGCTGATTATTTTCGTTTGTTTAATTAAACTGGGCATTGTATCGCAATAAAAATATTTTGAATCTTCAACTATTAGACATATTGTGTAAATCAAATTGTAAAAATCTCAATTAAAACATTTAGTTCCAGTCCACTAATACAATTGATTGAGTGGTTTTCCAAGAGTGTGTACTATATACATTTGCTACAGTAGTGTTAGCGACATTATCAGTGGACATGGCAAATTATACATTTTTAATGAACATAACTTTTTATATAAAATATGAAGGTTCATCAACTGAAGATGAAAAGGAAGAAGGAAAGCCAATTTTACCAGAAGCACTTTTAACAGGAATATACAAATTAATGTAAGCTAGATATCCAGCTAGTCAATGGGCTATAACGTGAGTGTAGCTTTCGTCAAGATTAGTTTCACTAGCGGAGTGAAAATATACAAATATTTGGCCATATTGTGTTTGAAATGTTACTCAATATTAATTTCTTGTTCATGGAACTGCTGTATAAAAGCCATATCACACTCGCAATCATGCTGTTATACTGAATATCATGTAAAATCACTCTTGCTCATGCAATATTTCTTAATTGAAAGAGGTTGTAATAATACAAAATGTGGAAAATGCTTGAAGGGGTGAATACAAATTACTCTCGCATTCATAACTTTCTGAGGCATCTCAAAAACTCACTGATAATCAGGTCCAGATCTTATACTGATCTTCAACTTTATACAGTATATTCTTACCATTTTGCAATCACAGAGAAATATTTTAAAGAAAATTAACTTCTACACTTGACTGACATTTCAGACATAAATGAGACCTTAAACCTAAATGAATGGGGCCTTGCCTGACACTAAACCTAACCCAAACTGATCCCACTTAGAAACATGATCCTAAAACTCACCAAAGTGCAGATAGATTTCCAGTACTGTAAGTTAGTTGTCACACAGAGACCTACTGCAGGTCAATGCACATCTGATTGACATGACTCTGAATCCACACTATTTCCAAAACAAGCCCTAGGGCCAGGACATGCTACAGCACTGCCTAAGACAAAACATGTGAAAGAGACTGAATAGAGAGAGATCAAACTTAAGACAGTGTACAACTTCAGTCAGTTTATGGGATCTTACAATGATTTTTTTTCCAGTTTCCTGGCCAGACACCTAATACAGTTTGGCCTCCCTGCCCTGAAAAACTTAAATAATGGAGCTTTCTGATCATACTGTCTGGCATCCAAAAGCTAGCAACGTGGGGGAGAGGCAAGGTAAACCATCATCTGATAAATTGACTGTCCTACATTGGCAAAAGTTCAACAGAGAGAGAAAAAGCTTGAAAACGAAAACATGTCAAAGCATATGGCAATACAGTGTGTTTCTTGTTGAGATTCATTCATGTGAAGGGAAACCAGAATATGTTTTATCAACACAATAGTAGATGCAGGCTGTATTCAATATGCTTTGAATTAAAGTCAGGTTGCCATAAGTGGAAACAGTCAATCTCACTGATTCATTAAAAATATGGGGGAACTCAATTATTAGAAAGAATTTGAAAAGCATTTTTTAACTGAAAAAATGAAGTTAGTATTTGAAATTAAACACTTTATAACATCATTTTATTTGTTGTAAGTATTGCTGTTCCCTTAATAACACTTTTATTTACTTTTATCCAGTACCACTGGTTTGGACCTGCTCACCCAGAGCTCTGAAAAAATCCAAACAACCATACCAGGCAGGTGGGGTGTGGGAGGGCCTCTCTCTAGGAACTGTGCCAGGGGAAGGCCCTTTATTCTGGGCACACAGACTTTTACCTCTCCTCTTGTTCCAGAACAATCAGAGCATGCAGAACAGACACCATGCTTTTTTATTCCCTCTGGCAAATAGCTTTCGAGTGCCAAACTAATGAAGAGAGCACCCACTCACTGCTCTGTGCCCATCTAGTGAGAGATAAAGCGTGTCAAGTGTCTATTACTTTAATGGAATCCTTAAAGTAATAGAGTTACAGGATTTATATTGTTATTTTTTATTCTTAAAAAGGAGCATTACCTGTTGGTAGGCTATTGCATGATGCCATCTACCACCAGTCAACAGACTTGTTTATATAAGGGCACAAACCCCCTGTGTCTTCCCTATGTGATATGTGAACCATTGGTATGATGATCACATAGCTGCCATCCAATGTCAGTAGCACTGTAGTTTCACCTTCATGGGATGCAAGTCATTTGATTTACACAATTGAATGATATGACCGACATTTATATTTTACATTTATTGATATAGCAGACGCTTTTATCCAAAGCGACTTACAAATGGGGAAATACAAGAAAAGCAAACAATACATGTAGTGCTACCATAGAATATCTTTTAACTGAGTGCTAGAAAAGCAAAGTGCGCAGAGTAGAGGTGTAAGTGCCAGAGCAAGTGTTGTTCTTTTTTTTCTTCCTTTTTTTTGGATAATGTGGGGTTGGAATTTTTGGGGTTAGTTAGGTGTTCACAGCACAGAAGAGGTGGGTCTTTAGGGCAGAAATGCTGGATTCAACCATAAGGTTATCCCAGAGACATTTGGCCACCAATGCATGGAAGGCAAGCTTGTCACCAGAGCTTGCCGTTCTCTCACACTTATTGCTGTTGTAGTCATTATATGTCAGAGACATCTATTTCAGAATGACATCTTGCATCGGCTTGTAATGAGGGGCCTTACGGTAGTACAGCACAAGGGGGAGAACCCAAGATGTGTGGACAAAGGCCACATATCCCGTCCAGAAAGATCAGAGAAATGCCTTCCTCAGTGATTTCACCAATTTCAAAATTATTCAATCCCCTATATAGAATCCCTCACAACAGCACAACTATGCAAAATCAAGGGCTTCATAAGTTACACCAGGTGTGCTTGAGCTGGAACACATGAACTGGACTGGCAATGGGTAGAAAAAGGAAGATATCAACAGCTGCAGATTTCTGAGAAGGCAGGTTATGAAAAACCCTCGAGTGACTGCAAAAGACCTGCAGCAAGACATGGTGGCAACAGGCACTTAGGTTTCAGTGAGCACAGTAAGGAATGTACTAAACGTAGAAGGTTTCCATACCAGAATTCTAAGACGTACACTACTACTGACTCAAAAGCAAAGAAAAGTAATCTCAAAATCATATAAATAAGCCAAAGAAGTTTTGGGATTCTGTTATTTTAGAGCAGAATCAAAGATGACACCTAGATTTGTTTTACAATTTTTTTTTAGAAAGCTTTGGACAGTTGCAATTAAAATTATTTAACGCATATTGCAAATAAGGTTTATTTTCAAAATGTACAGATTTTCAGCTGTTTGCAATGAACAAATCAAACAAAAGCAATTGACTATAGTATAGGTCATAACAGCAAAAGGGTCCTGTACTAAGTACTAAAGATGCTTGCCATGAAGGGGTTGAATAATTTTGAAACTGGAGAAATCATTATAAGTTGCATTTTCAGTTGAATTTTGGGAAATCACTTGAAGCATTCATTGTGTTGAACTATTTCAATTGCTTTTGTTTGATTTGTTCATTGCAAACGACTGAAAGTCTGTAAATTTTGACAATAAACCTGATTTGCAATGGGGGTTGAATAATTTTGATTGCACCTGTATAACAGTTTCTGGAGAATTGCTAGTATATTGGAAATTAGGCACTTCACCATATCCATAGGACAGCTTCCACCATAGTACAAGGGCATACATGACCTGTGTGCTATGGGCTCTTAGCATTCAGGGAGTGTTTCCTGGACTGCTGGATCGCAGGCTTCAGGGGTCATTTTCACAGGCATTGGTGGGACCTGGTTGAGGGTACCAAATTTCTTCATCCATCTAGGAAAGCAGACCTGCCCAGGGATGCACAAGCTTCTTGAAAAACATGTGTGGTGTCAAGGAAAGCCTGTCCTTGGACAACAGCATCTGTGTTCTGAAATCAGTGGGACATGAAAACAGGCATCTTAAAGGTTCACCAACAAGAACCAGTTATGTGGGTCTTTATTCAGGTAATATAGGTGTCTTAATAGTGATATTAAGTGCTATGCCGAGGGGGAAAAAACACTTAAACATGTTAGTGTCATGCTCGCAGGAAATGCCCTGAGAGGTAAGTGGCGTCACTGAGCAACAACACCGAACAAGTTGCAATAAGTGAAGTGAGTTATTCTAATACATTATGTTGAACAGGTTACATATAGCTCTACTAAATTACACAAACTGTTAAGCATGTACCTCCAGGTGAGAAGAAAGGAAAGACAACTAAATGATGGGAGTATTTATATATATATATATATATATATTTATATTTATATATAGTATCACAAAAGTGAGTACACCCCTCACATTCTTGTAAATATTTGATTATATCTGTTCATGTGACAACACCAAAGAAATGATACTTTGCTACAATGTAAAGTAGTGAGTGTACAGCTTGTGTAACAGTGTAAATTTGCTGTCCCCTGAAAATAACTCAACACACAGACATTAATGTCTAAACTACTGTCAACAAAAGTGAGTACACCCCTAAGTGAAAATGTCCAAATTGGGCCCAAAGCGTCAATATTTTGTGTGGTCACCATT
>JAOUWY010000054.1:21193532-21207091 GCA_025728095.1 Prietella phreatophila | reverse complement strand
GCCAAGGCAACAAAGGAGTGGCTCAAGAAGAAGCACATTAAGGTCCTGGAGTGGCCTAGCCAGTCTCCAGACCTTAACCCCATAGAAAATCTGTGGACGGAGCTGAAGGTTTGAGTTGCCAAACGTCAGCCTCGAAACCTCGATTATTTCTTTGTCAGTGGGCAAACGTACAAAATCAGCAGGGGATCAAATACTTTTTTCCCTCACTGTCTTCTTATCCACCCACACTAAGTAGCATATTGGGCGATGAGAGAGAAATCCCCCTCGCTGTTTCCATAGCAATTAGCAGTTTTTACAGGGATGGGTTGCTAGCCCGACACCCAACCCTCCCTTTTGCATCCAGGCTTGGGACCAGCAACGGCGGACACTCACACACCATGGACAATTTAGTCACGCCAATCAGCCTACCATGCATGTCTTTGGACTGGGGGAGGAAACCGGAGTACCCGCAGCACGGGGAGAATATGCAAACTCCACACACACGGCCCCGGCAGGAATTGAACCCCAGACCCTGGAGGTGTGAGGCGAACACGCTAACCATTAAGCCACCGTGCATCTTCCCTCACTGTAGAAGCATTAAAAGGACACAAATGGATAATACTGATGAGAAGGAAGATGATGGTTATAAAAAATATATGAATTTGCCATAATGATAGCCTACCTCAAAAAAATATATATCAATATAAATACAGCATCTGAAGGTATCCTGAAGTCCTTGTTATTTACATATACTCAAGTCTGTAAGAAAACAATACAGATTCAAATCTTTAAAATTGTTGGAGCTGTGCATTCTGTTGTGATTGGATCGTGGACCTGTGTGCTGTCTTGTGATTGGGGACTGCAGATGTGCAGCAGGAATACTAAACAGGGCACTACCATGTCACTTCAAAAATAGGTTAGTTTTTACCAATGCAATTCTTTACATCCCTTCCCTCATCCCTTTGTCTTTCTTTGGTAAAATTAATTAGGAGGGTCAGACCCCCAAATCCACCCTGTAAATTCACGGTTTTGTGCCACAACAAGTCAGCAGAAATTCAGTGTGCCTTGCCATAGATTCTTCAAGTCTCTTGAACTGCACTGGATGGGTGAGCACCATTCTTCCAAAAACTAATATATTGGTGTTTGGTGATTGGTGTTTTGATGACTGCGGTGGAGAACTCTTTCTGACATGTTGCTCCATAGGTGTTAAATTGGGTTGAAATCTGTTGACTGTTCTGTTTCTTAATGTGTAACCTTTCATGTGAGCACTTTCACTTTGTATTTCCTGATTATACAATACAAAATAATGTTCTTATGTTCTTGAGTAAATTAATATCTTATCCTTGACTACTCACACACTTTTGTCCTCAGGCGCTAATGTTAGGGTTTCTTACTTTGTCAAACATGTTTTTATGGTGTATGTTTGGCAATGATAGTGAAAGCAAAAGTGTAACTAAAATTGCAGCAGTGAATTATTATTATTCTGATTTTTTTTACAGTAATAGACTACCAATATATAATCCTCTAAACCTTTAGTCCTTAAAACTGCATTATAATACAGTATAAGTTATATATAAGGTGCCATTACTTTTGACAAATGATGCAGTAAGAATGCTGAAAATATTCATTACAGTAACTGCTTAGCAACTCTGTTCCCAGAAAATTACTGTCAGTTTAGTGTCATTTATTTTTTTCAGTGTGTGATGAGCCTTTAATTTCATTCTTCCTTAATTGCCCTTCTACATTATGAAAACAATTCATCAAACAGTGAAACCAATGTAATACAAGGAGCACAAGGGGTCACATTCGGGTTATGATTATATACTGCAGATTATACAGTAATGAGATCATTTAAAATACTTCATATTATAGTATATGGGGACAGATAATAACAAAAATATTTCTCAGTGTGTCAAGATGTCCAAGATGGAGGAAAAAAGATCATTAGTATTGTATTCCTGGAGGTTGTGTGATGGCTTTAAATGTCTGTATAAAATGGTAGCGTTTTCCATAACCAAATAACTTCTTACTTATACTGACAAGTCCATGCTTAGATATCACAATACATGAGAAACCGTGATACTGGATTCTTCGCTTATCACACTGTGATTTTTAAAATGCCATTCCACCACTAGGCCAGACACTGTTGGTTGGACTGATTTACTCCTGCAGTGTCTGAAAACATGAACATCTACTTTAGGCTGCTTTGTCTGTGTACTGTTTTAATGGAAATCTGTGAAGACCATTGTATAGACTGTGAGGGAAAGAAGAGCACATATTCGGAGATAAAGAGAAGTTCACAACACCTGTAGCTAAACACAATAGCCAGGGTTTGAAAACAGTGAGCGAATGGATTTTTTATTTATTTTTTCCAAGTCATGTCGCAATGCCAGCAATGAGACACTGAAATGAAAGTAGTTGAGGGCTAGAGGAGGAAATAGGGGTGAAAGCAGTATCACCAGGCAGTCTGCTCCTATACTGACAGAATCTAAACCAGGCAAGGCAACATCAATCTGACTGTAAACCCAGAGCAGAGCTTGAGCTAAGGCATACTGATTTTTATATTATTTTTTTTTCATTCAGCTGCACAAGTGAACTTATGTATCATTGTGAGTTTAAGCAATAGGGATACTTTAAAAAGGAATATAAATAATGTTTTCATGCTGCAGTTCAATTGCTGACATGAAAACAGTTGCAAGTTGAGGACATAGCTATAATTACCTGCAAAAAATACATCTGTTTTTGTTTATGCATACAATGTTCTGACAGCATTTGTTTCACATGAAGCATTTCTTTCAGCACCTGGTAATGTATTAAATCTTTAATTCATGTTTTGATATTTAAAAGTTTTGAATTTCATTTCTTTTGACTATTTAGACACATTGTCCAAATAAATAGTTATTTGTGCATGACAAACAATTTCGATTCATTATACATTTATGAAGCCATTGCCAAACACACAGTAAAATTGCAACTGGTGAATTAACTCCTCCAGTGTTTATCTGCGTCCAGCTGCACTGTAGATGTTAAGTGATCACTGGGGATTTTGCTGTGTTCAACATTTCAAATGATGAAAATTCAGGAAATATGAATCCCGATCCTGGATGGAATATTCTTGTAAGAAAAATTTCAGCTGAGATCAGCTGAGGTCATAGCACCTCAGTTTAATAGCTTGAGGAAACATTTACATTATTTTACAATTAAATGTTCCATGTTTAATTGAACTACAGATGACTGCTGAGGATGAATAACATCAGGATGTGAAAAGGCCTGGACTTTGGAATGAGTGTTACAGGAAATAATCATGTGAAAGGAAGCAGTCTCTGTGCTTTTTATCATTAAATCCCTTTTATTAACAAAAAATAATAATTATTATTTACAGTATTGTCTTAAAAAGGGTTCTTAGCTTTCTAAAGGGGATCTAATTGGAAGCCTGTTTGATAAAAAAACACTCAGTTGCTGACTTCCATACAGAACCGTGAAGAGTTCTAGGGTTTCTTCCCTAATATCTAACATCTGTAATGTTTTCTAATAGTAATCTTTAAAATTGAACGCTGCAAAGATTTTCAGGAAGAAGAGAAGAGATCATTGAAAATAGTTTTTTTTAATCAGACAAACCTTCATATGTTAACCTTTAAATATTTTGACTGAACTAATTGAGTGAATAATTTGATCAATATTAAATAGTGTTTAGAAAATTATTATCCCAGAAAGCTGTTTTTGTTGTTGTTGTTGTTGTTGTTGTTGTTTTAATAGAGATAACACTGACATTTCTATTAAATATAGTCTGTTTTCCAATCCAAGCAGCAGCCTGTGATTTATGTTGCTGTGGATTCTCTGCTGTGGGCCACGGACTGCACACCATACACTCCTCTAATTAGTTTACTTCTTCAGCATTTCCTGGGAGAGGCAGCCATGTGTAGTGTGGAGTGTGAAGGCTCATTTGGTGCAGAGAATACAGCGGAGCTCTGCACCCCTCCTCATGAGATTAACCCTGATAGCACTGTGCTGTGGCATCCAGAGAGGAAATGTTTTGTTTTGACTCACTCTTCTTTTTCTTTTAAATGTGGATGATAATACTTGTTTACGAGCACACACATGCCCTGGATGGAGACGGGTCACAGGCAACAAAACACCTTGCCATATCAGGTTTTATACCAACCCCACTCAAAGCCTCCTAGCTACAGACAGCGATAGTGGAAAACATTACAGAGTAAGTGTATTGTTCACTTCAGTTATCTGCTCAATTATCTGTTGGTTTTCATTATCAGTTTTCAGCAAAGGCCAGAGGTAGACGCAGTAAAAATGTGATTCAAAATGATAGCCTTTTGAGAAGTCACAATCATGTTTAATATAAAACAACTTTTGAATGTCATATCATGAAGAATACACAGGGAGCACTTCTGTAGTTGCTTGCAAAGTTCAAGTGAAGAAGAACTCCAGGTCTTCAGTCCCAGTCTACACACAAGAGACGCGGTGAACATGCATCACAAATACATCTTACGGAGCTCAAAGCAAAACAACAAGAACAAACGAGTCAGTGGTTGAGTCGGCCTCGTTGATGCCAGATGGCACATAGACAAACAGCCGTCTTGATGGTCGAAATTCATCCACGCTTTTGGGTTGGAAGAGACAACAGGATGCCGCCCTCTGTTATACGGGCAGCTGAAGGAAAAGGAGTAAAAACGGAGTGTAAGCGATGAACTAATGACCAGATTCAGGTGGGAGTAACAATATTTATCAGAAAAAAAGGAGTGTGTTGGGTTTCAACCTCCATTACAGTCCATTTGGGAATGAAGAAATGCAACACACTCATTTGTCACTGACCTCCCCCACAATTCTTCCAAGTCAGTATTATCTCATTACAAAGAGGAAGCTGATTCCACACCATCATATAAAATAAAACATTTAAGTGACTCAATTCTTTCCATATATGACTGGAAGAGAACACAAAGAGCAGGACAGAATGAAGTGAGATCTCTGTTAAAGCTTTACAAAATAAATATGCTTAACTTATGGCTTAGAACTGAGGCTCCTGAAACCAGTCCAAATGTGTGGCTGAGATCCACCCAAATGATCCCCTAAATTGCATCCCATAATCCTATTAAGCCCTGCCTATAAAATCCTCATTAGCCAATACAAATGGGGGAGGTGTGGGTCAGACCACGGAAGCGACAGAGGTGACGGAGGTCACCTTGTTGTCCTCGGCCCATGGCTGGAGGTTCTGCAGCGCATACAGAGATGAGTTGTGGAGGCAAAGAGGGTCAGGCTGGAGCGGTTGGCTCAGCGTCTTCTGGAAAGCTTCCTGCTGGAGCTGAAGCATTAAACGGTTCGCCTGCTGCCTCTCGGCTTCTCTTTCCTCAGCTGTTTGTCTCCTATGAGCAAAGACAAACAGAAGACTTAAATACAACTTTTATCACAATGTGTATTGCTTAAAAATTGTATTAGGTTTTATTAGGTTTTTAGAAAGTTACAAGAATGCACACTGAACATCTCTGAACATTAAAAGTTTTGTTATTTGTACATATCTGGAAAAAAAACAAATACTAAATATTTACTTGATACTTAATATTTACTTAATACCAGTGGGGTCTGAAGCATTTTACAGCCAGGGACTCCATTTACTGTAAAATTAAATTTCATGGACCAGCTCAGCACATCTATTTTATGAACATAAATCACCTTTTGAAACACTAGTCTCATTATTTGAATATATAAAATAATATTCTAGTTATATATTGGGGAACATTTATATTACTGAACTCATTACAGAACACATTAGGCCCAAGTTGACATAATTTATAGGTTACTAGTTTTTGAGTTGCTGAGGCATGGATTAAACCCAATAAATTCAAATGACTGGTAAAACACACTATTAATAATAATTCAATAATAAATACAGCACTGTTCAAAAGTCTTAGGCATATACAGAAATTCTGGAGAGCATAGATGCCTTAAAAATGTAACATTTCTACATAAACTATGAAGAGCGGACCCCTTGGCTATACTTCACAGACCCCTGGGGTTACCTGGACCACACCTGGAGAACCACTAATGCTGTATATAGGAATATATGTACTCTTAACTACAAAATGATAATAGTAATCACTACAATAATTTGTATGTGTCAGTGTTGTTACGATGAAATAGCATTCATTTTGATTTGAGATCTGAATTCAGTAAGACATCTTTTAGATATTGTGTCTGTCTCATTATCAGAAACATCTGAAACGGCAATCAATCTGTCAGTTCTGAAGCTATTTGGAGGCTTTGATTTCAGAATGATTTCTCCTGTTTTGAATTATTTTGCACAAGTGTTTTTTAAGTTATGTCCTATGCTTGAAGGTTATCTGAGATATTGTCCTTTTCTTGGTCAGACTCATTAGTAAAAGACATTATGAACATTTTTTAATATCAGTTTGATTGCACTGGTTAAATAAATGTTAAACAAATAAAACAAACAAAACAAATAATGATTGGCTTGGTGTAACCAATCAAACAACAGATAAGTAGAAATGACAAAGTCGAATATTTCCAGTACTTTTGTTGTTACAGTCCACAAATACAGTAGGTACAGAATTTTTTTTTTTCAAACATATTTGTATAGAGATAGAAAAAATGGCACAGTTGCAGTTTGTATGTGATTGCTAATGTACTCACTCTGCACATTTGTTTTCATGGCTTTACCACTGCACTAAAAATGATATAGATAATTGTAAAAGCTAGTAATGAAAATTCAGTGATATATGTATTTATATTGATTATATACTATGTCTATATCAATATCTATCAATTATTTATATTTTTAATAAAATATGTGCAATTGCAGTTTTTGTAATTAGCCTTTCATTAGAAGCATTATGCAAGATCTGTCTTTAGAATTGAATAAGTCTATGGTACGTGTCTGCGGAAAGCTCTTTCAATGGGTCATTTGAAGTAGACATTTTCTGGCTTGTTTTAGATCCTGTTTGTACATGTTATGGAGACACTTATAATTTCTTGTAGTGTGAAAATAAAAACTATGAGAAATATATTTATGGCATAAACATACATAAATACATAGAGGATGTGAACATGTTGAAAACATGTTGGTAGCCTAAGAGAACAATATTTCTGTTCAATATTAGAAATGCTACATAGGTAACATAGGGTCTAGGCCAAGATAAGCACTTCTCATATACTGTTAACAATTTAGAAACTGCCTGGGAGATGCTTCCAAAAATAAAATGCTGTACTATCCATGGCAGTACACTACAGAAACACAATAATTATCCAGACATGACAAAACTAGTAAATATAGCATAATTTTTAAGATCTTAGATTTTTTTATTGTGCAAGAGAACAATTATATTTTTATCTTTTGAATATTTCAGCAGCACAGACAGTTTAGGAAGCAGTAATGAGATGGAGTTTAGTTATAAATATACAGTACAGTATGTAGAATATGTAATCTGATAAAAACTCATTTAGATTTGAAACTATATCAAAAGAATATTCCTGGCTTTATTTGTTCAACAAATTTTTACATTTCAAGTAAAAATCAATCTCATTATTTTAGAGTAGTACAAATAAATATCTTATGACAAACCGTATTTAATATAAAATATATATGTATTTGCTCCACATGTCTGAATGAAATTTTTTTTCAGTAATATAACAAATACCTTGTAAGGTGAAAAGAAGTTATCACATTTCTCTATATGTAGGATAAATTCATATACTATGGCCTACTAATTTCACCTAAGTAGCCAACAACTGATCCCACTAATGTCTAAATGAAATAGAGAAAGATATATTATTGAGTTGACACATCAAAATGGCTTTAATCTATTTTAATTCTTTAAAGGCCATGACTCAGCTTCATTATAAATGCATCAGCTTCTGCCCACTGTAGCTCGTTGATAAAAACCAAGGTAAGTCAGCCTGGCCTTAATTAGATTGCACACTCATTTGTCCTAAAAGAGCCAACAGCAACAGGTTGATTGGATTAAAGGGAAAGGATGGACATACACTCAATTATTCAGACCTATGGGCTCCATAATGCACTAGAAAGCAAGTTTGAACATAAGCTTTTAAGAGCTGCAGCACTTCTGCTTGGTCAAGGAAATTGGTGTCCAAAGAAAATGAAGGGAAAACATTTAGCAGAGCTAAGCAAAACCAAAGTGTTGTTTCACCATGAGACACAAAATGCACTTTTCAATGAATCTCATGCTTGGCAAGAGAGCTGTCTGGCTTGGAGCAAAAGAAACACAAACATTTACTGCCAACAGGGGATCCGTTTGATCGAGCCCAAATGTTAACAAATTATTCAAATCTAAAAGCTGCGGTTCTTTATTGTTCTCATTACATATGCTGCATTTGTATCCTCCAGCACTTTTATCATATGTCAAATTAAATTTTAAAGCTGCACTTTGTGATTCTTGAAAGTGTTTTTTCTCCTACATCCACTTCATTACACATGTTTAGGTCAGCACTTCCTCATGTAACCTCATAGTGGGAGACATGCAGTTATTTGTCTGTAGTGTTCACAAACAAAACAGAGTTACAATTTCATTTACATACATAGGCAGGTCTGTGGTTATGGCTATCTATTTGTCTGTCTAATGACAACATGTTTATAACTTTTAGATTGAGCATTTATTAAAAAATTATCATTTGATACTGTTTGGATTATGGTTTGAATATAGAAAATATGTATCGGTTTCATATATATTAAGACTAATCATTATTAGTAAGATCAAACCAGGGTGAAATATTTATATATGTGCTTTAACATCCTAAACTGTAAAATCATCCTATCACTTCTTCATTATGCTAGAATACACTAGCATGTTCTACATTCATGCCTAAGGCTTCTTTATGTTAAAGAAATAGTAATAGGTTAGTGCTGTTATGTGTGGCTCAATTAAGTAAATATTTGACAGCTTAAATCAACATTAGCAAACACTCAGATAGGTTTCTATTCCTAGTGCTTTTAGAATGTTGCTGAATATTTTTTTCTTTTCTCTATCCCAAAAAGCTGGAGACATCACTGGAAAAGCTAATCACTGTTAAAAATAAATAAATAAATAAATGCATGACTCGACCTGGGGCTCAGGGTAGAGTGGCTCAATGTTAAATTGACTGGTTTTCTCAGATAAAAACAAACTTCAAATATATGTGAAAAATGAAAAGCTTGCCTCAATGAATACCCTAAACAAATGTTTACTAAATTGAGCAATTTTGTTCACTAAAACACATTTTACATTGTGTTAAGCTCCCTCATAATTGTCCATGCCAAACATGGAACTACAAGTGTAATAAAAATATTTTTAAAAACATAGATGATATTATTTTATTTAGTAGACCTATAACATTGTTTATTGTTGTTGTTGTTCTTGGGGGATCTTGGTATGTTTGGTAAGCTGTTTACTTATAGTGTTAGTAGTAATACTATTAATAGGGTACTTTTAGTAATAGATTTATATGCACTGCATTTACAATGGCATTACATTTTTAAACACTCAGTTTACTTGTTAATTCGTTCATTCATTAATTCTGTAGGAACTATGCTGAATAATAGACACTGTTAACTTGTCCTGTAAGAGTTGCGTTGATTGAATGAGTGAAATAATGAATGAATGAAAGTTCACACACCTCCATTTGGTTCTGCGGTTCTGGAACCAGGTCTTGACTTGCGCGTCCGTCATCTTGAGCGCTTTGGCGAGTGTCGCGCGCTCTGCGGAGGCCAAATACTTCTGGCGGTGGAAGCGCTTCTCCAGCTCGCAGATCTGCACGCGACTAAACGACGTGCGTGGCTTTTTCCGCTTGGGCGGCGTGCGGTTCTGGTACGGGTGACCGATCCGCCGCGTTACCGAGAACGGAGAGAGAGCTGCTGTAAAACATGAAGAACACAAATGTGCAGTGTTAAAAACATCAGACAGGATCAATGATAAAACCTCACAAATGTGCAGTGTTAAAAATATGTGTGTATAGTAAATGATGCACTTATATAGCGCTTTTATCCACTGTGTCTCATTCACCCACACACACCAACGGTAGCACAGCTGCCATGCAAGGTGCTAGCTTTCTATCGGGAGCAACTTGGGGTTCAGTGTCTTGCCCAAGGACACTTCGGAACGTGGAGGTATCCGTGTCGGGATTCGAACCACCAACCCTATGATCAGTGGACAACCCGCGCTACCACCTGAGCTACAGCCGCATATATGTATGTGTGTGTTTGTATGTAAGTATGTTTGTATGTATGTATGTAGCCAATAAATAAATAAATACATTTGTAAACATATAAATGAATACAAATCTTCATATAAAAAGTCGTACTTTTTAGCGCACTCTCACAAAAACATGAGTACCTTTCATAGCCCCTGGGGTAACTCCTTCATCTTTTATACCTTTAATTTGTGTCTTACACCTGGAGGTGTATCTTTAAAGAAGATTTAAGGTACTACATTTTAGAATAAAGGTTTAAAATGTACACCTTATGCACCTTCCTATGTAAAAAAAATAATAAATAAAATGCCAAAGGTACATATGGTGTATCTCTGAAGGTAGCACCCCAGGTGCAATAAGGAACCAATAAGCTCCGATAAGCTTACTCTCATGTTGTTGAGAGTGTAAATAGGACTACAAAGTCTTTCTTTTCTTTTCTTTTCTTTTCTTTTATCATTCTTATAATATTTATCTACTTATATACTTAATATGTATGGTTTGATAGCTTGACTAGGGGTTCGCATGACACTGGCTAAAAATTAATCTGCAACTTCATGAGAAATTTGTGCATAAGAGCAGATCACCTGGAGGTTCAGAGACTTGTCTTGTTACTTGCTCCAGGAGTCTGTTTCTGAGTGAATATTTCTCTAGTAAAGCAGGCCATTCACCTGGACACACACAGTTTGACATATGTGAACTAAAGTTATATTGCCTTGCTAACTTGACCATGGGAGAAGAAACTGTCTGAGTATCCTAGAGATGAGGCTCTCAGGGCCTGTAGCCCTGTAGAGACAGGAGGACAGCCCCAGGCACAGCAAGACCTTCCGAGTGCTCATCAACAGCCTGTTCAGGTTTATCAACAGTGCACTGTGTTAAGGGGTGAAGCACATACACAAACCCAACCCTGCTCACTGACAGCAGTGTGTAACTGATATGAGCTTGGCTACATTTAAACCTTGTGTCTTGTTCACACTTAATGTTTATCTCTCTCTCTCTCTCTTTATGTGCATATGGGTGTATGGTTTATGGTGTGTTTGTGTGTACTCATGCTCAGAAAAAGACAGTAAAAATTGATGTCTTCTCTCCGAAGGATTATTTTAATTCTGGTTAAAAACCAGTATATAATACATCTACATATTTTCTGCAATGTGTATAGCCCTACAGAATAAAGACATGCAATAAACAAACAAACAAACAAATATTGTATACATTGATAACATCAACTTAAAAATGATGCTGTGCAGAATACATAATTTTATCCAATATGCAATGTATAGAGTGGTTTTCATTTCATTCATTGTTTCATAGTGGAGTGCATTTTAACACCGCTTGCACTGAAAGCTCGAGAAAACCTTTTAAATAAATAAATAAATAAATAAAAACTCTGGAAAAAGCCACTGAAAACATAAAGTAGCGCATAATATGATAAAGTGGCACCATCAATCATTGACCAAAACTGTGCTGACGTTGATTAGAGAGTAAATATTTTCTATTCTATATCTATTGGTTGTGTTCAGGCATGCCATCCTACAGAAATTGAAGGGAAAAAGCACTTAAAGATTGTACGTAGAACCATACAACCGTGTTTCTCCATCAGTAAGCTTTCCCAAGATGAACACTTTTTAGGAAGGTAAGAACACTTAATTATTAAATGAACCCTTAAAGAACCCTTGACGTCTGTTAATGGTGCAAAACATCTGCAATGGGGGTGTGGTGAAAGTGCAGTAGCTTTGGAATTTAACCTAAAAATGTCCGATGCACTACGTAATTGCTCTGAAATTCAGCGTTTAAACAGCCTACTGGTTCATGACCGAGTTTCCCAAAAGCGTTCTCATGTTAACACAGGGGCAGTTAATAAAGAAGCTATTTGAGAAAAAAAAAATATTGAAATATTTCATGTTTTGGGGCTGGGGATTTTCTTTTCTTTTCTTTTCTTTTTTTTGGCAATGATCTATGTCTATAAGTTTAGCCACAGCCAAGAACAAAAATAGATTTTTTTATATTGAATATTACTTTAGACCTTTAGATAACTGACATACACAGAAGTAGCATGAGGGGAAGATGTGATGTGAGCATACTACTTGGAAATGTTCTTGTTTTTCTGCTAACAGTGTGACATCTGAACCAGCGTAGGATTAATACCAAGCTTCGATAAAGTCTGTCCACCAAAACGATCTTCTACATACAGACACGTTCGTGTGTAACAGAAGTTTCCTTGCACACGCTGATGCAGGCAGACAGGAACTCCTTTCACATTATTCACACTGACCACGTTGGAAAGAATGGTACAAGACCTGACACCGGATCTGTTTTAGTTCTATAAAGAAATTACGCCATATTAAGGTTTTACGTCTGACCTTTAAGTTCTTGCCTGTTGAAATCATTTTAAGTATCCAACATTGGAAACAAAATTGCAGTCCAATTATTAGATTCTGATTTTAAACACATGAACCTGAACCTAAACGTCCATTAGCTCACTGTCCATCTTAGTGGAAAAAAGGTAAGTGATCGGGCTTGTTATGTGATCAGAAGCTCTGTCACATCAATTCTGCACATAATATAACCTGATTGCTTTTAATTACAGCGCGGAGTCTGACTGACAGCCTGTCAAGGTCGCGACATAAGCAATTTGATAAGAGCGTAATAATGACTTATTACACCGAGCCAGGAATGATCGTGAAATTACAGCGTTTACTATCAACTAAATTAAATTACAGCATGGTCAAAACAAACAAACAAACAAACATAGCAATAATAGGCTTTGAATTGAAATGATAATGAATTAGGAACAAAAAACAACGTGAACATTATGGAATAGAATTTAAACTGTAAACATATCATCATTTGATGCGATTTTGGGATTTACTGAAACACCAGTCTGAATTAAAATAGAAAAGGTGTTTCACAAGCCAGCGTTTCTTTTATTTTTTATTTTTTTATTTATTGGTATTTTATTCCTCATTACAGTGTCGGGTGTGAACAATACGATTTTATATCACAGAGCGGCCGCAAATAAATATACGGGTCAGCTGGAAACGAAGGCGCATAAGCCCTTTGCGAGCTTGACAGCAGAGGGAATTCTAAATGATATGTCGGTGTAATAGAATTTAACGTCGGCACATCAAAAAATATCAAATCCTACCTCAGAGAATATGCGGACAGTAATAAAATCACTTCGACGCGATATCACCTTCATGCGACAACGCCCGCCTTTTCCCGTGGCGAATATTACCTTTGTAGCAATCTAATAAATATACATATAATGGATGCAGTGGGGTGGTGAGGAGGAGGAGGAGGAAGGGGAGGGGGAGGGGTATTGAAACACAACGTGTGTATTCGTCGCTGTTTATGCTCGGCAAAAGCACACCAGG
>JAOUWY010000054.1:20980192-20991360 GCA_025728095.1 Prietella phreatophila | reverse complement strand
AGAAAGATTTCTGGCTCCCAGGTGTCTTTAAAGGGAGTGCTCCTAATCTCAGCTTGTTACCTGTATAAAAGACACCTATCCACAGAAGCAATCAATAAATCAGTCAGATTCCAAACTCTCCACCATGGCCAAGTACAAAGAGCTCTCCAAGGATGCTTCCCCCCCTCGCTCCCGACGACGACCTCGTGGCATACTTCAAGACCTTTGAGAGGATTGCCCGCTGAGAGGGATGGGACAGGGATGACTGGCCCCGCGCCCTCGGCCCATTGCTCACTAGAGAGGCACGTGCGGCTTACTATAGCCTCGAGTCCGAGGAAGCCGAGGACTACTCGACGATGAAAGAAAGTGTCCTGGCGTGGTGTGGACGAACTTCCTACCTAGCGGCGACAGAGTTCCATCGCTGGGCCTTTCAGCCGGGGTGCTGCCACGCGGTCAGCTAAACGCCCTGATCCGACTGACGAATAGGTGGCTCTGACTGGACCAGAATGCAGCCACAGAGGTGGTGGAAAAAGTGGTCATGGAGCGGTTCCTGAGGGCATTACCCCGCATCGAACGACAAGCCGTAGGGCCGCACGCACCGGAAACAACCCAGGCGCTCCTGACGATCCTGGAGTGCACTATAGCCACCCTTGAACTTGACCAGGATGAGCAGCGGTCCTCCGAAATATCCCTCGGGCCAACCAACAGCGCCCGCCCAGCACTTGAAGGACCCGCCGGCGATCGCCCGTCTGTATACCTCCTGACAATGAGCCCGATCCGGAAACTGGGGCTGGCCGGGTGCACCCTCCATTCCCAGCAGCCGCCGGATAGCAAGTCAAGGAAACCGCAACACCACACCAAGAGGACCTAAGTTTAGCCTGTGAAGACTCCATTTGTTGTTAAAGAGGTTAAATCTGTATCATTGCACATTGGGCATAGCCAATACAGCAATTTAGAATGCCCTGAAAAAGAAAGACTTGCTGTACTAACTACCAGAGATTGAACAGGTCAGTCAAGGAAAACAATAGCAGGTGATGACAGAATCATTGTGAGCGCTGCGAAGAAACCCCTCAAAACAACAGTCAGTGATATCAACAATCTCCACAGGGCACGGGTGAAGGTATCACAATTAACCGTTCAAAGGAGACTTACAGAGCAGAAATATAGAGGCCATATCACAAGATCAGCAAACCACTCATCAGTAGTAATGGGCTGGAATGGGCTCAGTGATCTTTATTGATGATGCAACTCATGATGGTAGCAGCAATATGAATTCAGAAGTCTACAGAAACATTCTGTCTGCCAATTTACAGAGAAATGCATACAGTCTAATTGGGAGGAACTTTATGTTCCACTTCATGCAGCAAGACAATGACCCAAAACACACTGCCATCACAACAAAGGACTTTAGCAGAAGAAAAAAGTGGAAGATTTTAGTATGGCCAAGTCAATCACCAGCCCTTAACCCAAGTGAGCATGCATTTCACTTTCTGAAGAGGCAACTGAAGGGAGAACCCCCCCCCCCCCCAAAAAAAAGAAGAAAAAAAACCAACACCAAACAACAACAAAAAAAAAGAAGTTGCTGTACAAGACTGGGAAAGCAACACAAAAGAAGAAAGCAACAGCTTAGTGATGTCAGTGGGTTGCCAGCTTGATGCAGTTATTGCAAGCAAGGGATATGCAACCAAATATTAAGTGTTATTTACTTTACGACTACCTGTGCCAATACATGTGCTCACCTAGAAATGGGGTGGTCTGCCACCAAAGGCGTTCTAAGTTGTTTAAAAACATCTAGAGGTAAATATCAGGAAAATAAGGTGAAATTCTTTTGATCTCAAACCCAAATGTCTTCAGTGTAAAGTGAAAACAATATAATTGACCTTGCTGTTCCAATACTTTCAGAGGGGACTTAAAAAAAACACACACATACTTTTTCCTTTCTTCTTACCTCCAGTTGATGACGGGTACATCATACACCAATAGAATATTTTTTGGTCGAAATATCTACTTTTAATTGAGTATGATTTTGACTCATTATCTACACTTTCACCTAAGTATAATTTCAACAAGAGGGGAAAACCTGTATTTTCCTTACTTTGGCACCAGTATACAACTACCTCATCTGAGTCTTGGATTCCTTCCATTAGGTAATTAAGTTATTGATCCAAGATGGCACTGTAATGGTAAATTACACACTATTTGAGCCAGTGTAGAACCTTCCATGGTAGTGATAAAGACACGAGAAAAGCCCCTGCTATCTGCCTGAGATACTCTTTATACCAATGGGCTATACCTTTATTCAAATCATTGTTAGATACAGACTCAGGATAGAGGTACTCACAACCATCTTCACTGAAATTTAGGGGGAACAGAAAAGCTCTGTGGCTGTCCCAGACCATGTCAAATCAATTTCACTGCTTGTGAGGTAGGGTGATAGTTCTATATTTTAAGATCTGAAACACACACACACTTAATGTGTTTAGTACAGACTTATTTTGGGGTTGTAAACAAACAAAAACAAACACAACCTGGTTGCAGATCGGAGTAGCCACTTCCTGATGTTACTTGGTTATAATCTGAAGAATCTAACAAGAATTTTATGGGATTTACATTAGGTAAAATATTATACACTTATTGCTATGCGTTAGCACTAAAAGTATTACACACTATTTGACTAAAGTAACCGAGATGAGATTGGCACTACAGAAACGGAGCTCCTCAAACCAATTTTCCATCCTTTCTAACCAAATGCATTCAACCACAACAAATCTTCTGTCTGCTTAGAAAGGTGTAAATTCACAACTGTGTTAAAACAAGTGTTGTTGCTTTTCAGATTCAGACACCCATCAGTGCAAGGTGACATTTTAGAAAACAAATTCTTTGCTTGCTTATAAAAAGAAAGTGGCTCACTCAGGGGTCTATGTATGCTGTTTTGCAGAAAACCTGTGGTATTGCACCCAGATTGACCCGAATAAGCCTTGGAATCAACATCCTGGTTTAGTGCTTTAATGAACATGACGGTGTGAATGCTATACTTTCTTAAGCCAGCCATCAGATAGTCCTCAAATAAATTTCTTTATAGAAAATCCAAAATGTTAAATAAAAAGGCTTCTATTCAAAGCAGTTCTCTTCAAAAGCAGTTAAGGGAGCAGAAGCCATGAACATTTGAACATTTCTGAGGGAAAAGGTCTTTGTTCAATTTAATTTTAGCTCATTATTCAGCACTTTCTTGGTTCCTTCAGTACTCATCTAATTAAAAAAAAAGATTACATATTTCAGGGTTTATACTTTCTATTTTCCTGTTTGATTGCCTCTATTGATGAGAAAAAAGAAGCAGCCTAGACATTTGATGTGCTCAGAACTGAATATAAAAGTAATAACACCTCTCTCTGTCAAGTGATGGAAAGGGCAGACAGATGTAAATGCAGGTAGAAGTTTTTTTATTATTATTATTATTAAGATCAGGACAAGCAAATCCAAAACGTAGACACAACACGTAAATACATAGTAAATACGCAGAAGGTCGGGCAATCAAGGAACAGGAGATCACAGGGAGGACAATATTTTAAAAAAGCACTTGTCAATAACAGAACCACAAGCACTGAGATATCCCGCTTGGTCTAAAATCACAAGGAATGCCATGTATACTTCACAAAGGGTGAGTGAAATAACTTTTATGTTGTGGCTGTGATTGTGCTGTGAATTGGATGCACGTGTGCATGAACAAAATAAAGGTGAACATGAATGTGTCAATGTGTGTCTGTTCTGGGAATTACAGACCATTCTAGCCATGTTTGTAGGCTGCAGTGCCGGCTGGGAAATGGAGTTCATGGCGTGAGTAGACTATTGCTCTTTAATGAAAATTTCAATTTTATACCTATAGACTATAGATAGATTCTGACACTAATTTAGTAATGAGTTTGATGTTCTCTTATAATAAAAAAGACAAATAAAGTGCCATTTTAATTTTCGATATTCAAGAGAAGAATATACCACAGTTACATGTTATGTCTTTGGAATAGTATGACAGGTTAATGAACAAATAAACACAATATTTGAGTATAATATTTATGTGATTATCTAAGCCATTCAACACAGTAATGCAGCTACACACTACAGAAAACGCTGAGGTGAATCTGTTCATGTGCTTTTTCAGTCCCCATCAGTCTTACTGATTTATACACACCCTGATTTAAGGTGATGCTCTGAACAAGAGGACTGACCACATTTTATCCATCTAGTGTCTAAATGGGCTCATTGAATAGCTGCTTCCGTGCAGTGCCAATAGCAGCATAGTCCTTTTCTCTGATCTCAATCTTTTTTTGTATTCTGAGATCTCATCAATCTCCAATCGATCACCTTCTGGTACAATTAGAAGAGAAAGTAATGTTTGGAAAACAGTGGTTATTTATTTTTTCAGAAGAAGATGATAGATTTTTCTGATCAAAACACAGAAAGGAGAGCACTAAAAGGGGATGGGGGGAACCTCAGGTGGCATGGAAATTAAATCATAAAATAATAATAAAGTTGCTGACAAACTGACAAACATAAAAGATACTAAATAACATTAAAAAGTAACTGTTCCAAGGATGTAGTGTCTAACGTTCCTGGTGTCACAGTAAAAGTAGCTAGGTATCCAGAACGTCTTTAGATTAATAAATAAACAAATGTGTTTACAAAAATGTTTCAATTATGCACGAATATTTCACAATTTACAAAATATTTTTCAAATATCCATACATTTGTACTTTAAAACAATACAAATCATTTTTTTTATTTCTCCAGTTAAATGTTTTATTTAATCTTTTCTTTATCTACTGATAATTAAACAGACAGCATGACTTAACGATTTCCATGTGGTACACCAACACAGCTGTTTGCTTCATTGCATTATCTTGTTTTATTACTCTCCTTTGTGTTTGATAATGTGATTTTATTTGTATGCCTCTGCCACTGAGTATTTGTAGGATTTATATGGAATTATCAGCACCAGCAGCAGATGATCCAAACACGGTCACCTCAAGGTCGAATGTCTAAAATAGTTTTCCTTCAATAGATTCTTTTGTGAAGAAATAACAAGAAGATCTAGACTTATTGGCTCCAGAGGTATCCCAAATGACTTAGATTTTCCAAATATTTTTGGCACTAAAACATACAGAAAAATAAATTGTGGCATGGGTTGTGTCCACTTATGAAAGCCACCACCTGCTCATTATGAGAGTTCTCGATTCTCATTAAACCTATTTGTAGACACATTTGCTCATTTAAAGCTTAAAATTGTCTTATCCTATTTGCAAAACATTCTGCTTCTTTCTTGAATTAAATGTTTATCACATGCAAAATTATCTATCAATAAAATAAGACAATTCTAGGCTTTTTAATATGAGGATTCATTTGTAAGGAAAACATA
The DNA here is from genome assembly GCA_025728095.1 of Prietella phreatophila. Lineage (NCBI taxonomy): Eukaryota > Metazoa > Chordata > Actinopteri > Siluriformes > Ictaluridae > Prietella > Prietella phreatophila. The sequence continues at coordinate 20,985,971 of JAOUWY010000054.1, read as the reverse complement.
TGTATGTGGTAGATGCAAGTATATAGATTAAAAAATAATAATTTGGGCATGAATTAAAAATTGAAAAATGTTTGTATGGAGCAGGGAATGTATTTGTGTTGTGTGTGTTTATATTTAATTAAACTATCAAACACAGCAGAATTCCAATCATTAAATTAATTATTACAGTGTTTGTTTGTGCCCAGTTGGAATAAAATGCATATAGATGTTAGAGAAAATGTCAAAAACAGCAAAACTCCATGGTGACTTGTGGCTGAAATACTCAACTTTTGCCTTGGGTTGCACTGGAGGGAAAAACTACACATAAGGAAATAAAAACTCCAGAAGGTGCTCAGGTCAGAGGCTTTTAAGTTATCAATGAGAATGATAGCAAGCTCGGCTTTTCCGTCAGCTACTAAATGAAGTTATGGATGGCTGCTCTGGACCCCATTCTGCCTGCATGCATTCCAGGCAGCCAATTTGCACAGTAAACTCTGGCTAAATAGGAGGATTAGTCCGGGGAATATCGCTATCTGCAATTGCCATCCACAGGCACCCAGGAGTGAAACTTTCACAATTTGAACCCTGCCGTAAAATGCACGACTTTGCTTCTTTGAGATTTGCAGCTAATACATTTCCACCCACACCTTTGCCTCCAGAGTACTCTCCATCCCAGACATCATGGGAAAGATGGCAGCAGCTGTGCATTAAGCTACTGATACTGTCATTATTTGGCATGAGGAGAATGTGTCTAATCTTGTTTTATTCATTTTCCTTCCTACTGCCGTCTCCACCTCCATTTCTTGCTCACTTTTCTATTCACGTTTCTCTGTGAGAGCATCAATATTGTAAAGTGAGAGAGCAGTAATGAGAGAGGAGGAGGCAGCACTGCTCCAAAAGTTCCAAAAGGTGGGTGCGAGAGGGACATCTAAGAACAGGAGAAGGAAAGAATAAAAAATTCGGGCAGGGGAAACGGTAGAGAATATCAGCACAGGGAGGGTGAAACTGGGATTTAAAGAGAAGGCACAGAACTTTGGGAGAAAAGAAGAGGTAACAAAAAGGCAGGGAATAGAGGGAGGTATAGAAAAGGGGCAGTGGGGTTCTGAGGGTGGCCGTTATGCCCTGGGTAAGATGAAACTCTGCTTCAGAGCTGATAAGAAGCTTAGGAGATTTTGGGAGTCTGAAAGGAAACAAGGCTTCAAAAGGCTGCCTACTGGGGAATGAGGTGAAGAGAGCAGAGTTGTAAAAAGTACACAAAACATTTCTTTCAATGAATGTAAGTCTGGAGCAGAGCAATAAAGAAAGTAGATGTGAAAGAAAGAATAAGGAAGGAGAGAGAGAGAGAGAATGAGAATGAATGCTGTATTGTAGGTAGAAGCTCAGCGGTTCTGATTTGCCTTGACATTCTTTATTCTCCACTTGCACTTCTGGACAGATCATACAGTCCTAACCCAAGATCTAAAAACAATAACAAATTAAAATAGCGATCACATATAACAAAAGAAAATGGCACTCCCTTTATTAGTAACATTACAAAAAGGAAAACTCTAGCAGACAGACAGAAAAAAAGAAATTTCTAAACAAAAATCCTAGCATATGAGAGGAATGGGAGTGCATGGGAGGAATCCAGGCTAGCAGCATAAATAATAAACCATGTATTGATTGAACTGATATTTAAATGCAGTCTGCAGTAATGCTTGGATTTCTTAAGTAACCAGCTGATAAACGAGCTTATTTAATAAAATTTACATCAACCCATAAGTCACCAGAAACATCCCTTCACCCAATGAACATGGTTACCCCAAAAAGAAATAAAAAAGAAAGATGATCACATTTAAAGATTCTACTCCGATTGCAGTGCAGCACCATTTCAGACATTTTGACAGCCGGCCGCAACCCGTTTACAAGCTGAACTGACCACACGTGTCGCTTTTGCTACAGCACATAACTTGGTCAAAGCGTGACATTCATTGTGTGAGGAAATACAACTCAGCTAGCATGATTTTAGTCATCTTTAGGCAGGGCAAAGTACATAGAATTCTACATCTACATCATTTTGGTGAAATATACAGGCAGGTTCATAAATATTTAGACATTCACAATAAAAGTTATTTTTCCGGGCTTTCTACCACAATATATTTGACTTGGAATTACATAATGAATATTTTCTCAAAGTGCAGACTTTCAGCTTGAATTCCAGGGTATTTAAATCCAGAATGAGTGAACAGTGTAAGAATTACATCACTTTTTATATGTGGTCTGCCCCATTTTTAAGAGACCAAAAGTAATCGAACAAACTAACAATCATAAACAAAGTGGTCATTTTTAATAATGGGTTGCAAATCCTTTTCAGTCAATGATTGCCAGAAATCTGAAACGCATAGACATCATCAGGTGCTGGCTTTCGTCCCTGATGATGCTCTTCTTGTGGTAAACTCTCTGTATTTACTCTGGTGAAATCTTCACTTGATTGTTGAATTTGACACTGATATGCCTGCCTCCCAGATGGTGTTCTTCATCTGGCAAACTGTTGTATAGGAGTTTTTCCTTCACCAGGGAAATAATTATTCTGTCATCCACCACAGTTGTTTTCATAGTCTTCCGAACCATTTGGTGTTCTTGAGATCATCAGTGTGTTCCTTGGCTTTGTTTAGATTTTTCAGCCTATTGATGGCTTGCGTCACTGGCCGTGACCACTCTTTGGACTTTATATTGAGTTAACAGCAACATGTTGTTCGAAATGCAAATTGTAAGAGAAATCATGGGGGAATAACACACCTTTCAACTCCTATATATTGTGGCAGACAGCTAAAATAACACTCATTTTTGTTAATGTCCAAATATTTATGGACCCGACTGTATGATAAGATGCAAAGTCAAAATATGTTTTATGCAGAAGGCCCCATCATTTTCAGCCATTACAAGGGATCAAAAATCACAAATTGTAGATGTTGGCACCTTTTTAAATGAAAATTACCCGAAACCAGCCAACACAAAAATTAAGGAATAAGTTTGTGAATGTAAGATCAGATTGAGTACAAATTAATAAAAAGCTACATCAAATTCAGTTAACCCTTACAGCACGCACGATACAACCCCAAAAGCTCACCTCATCCGTATCACATCCTGTAGTAGTGTAGAAAAGCAGAAGCATTTGAACTGAGCCCCTAAACTCATTACCCTCTAAACTGACACATGGAGAACTAAAGTCACTTACAGTGTGTGTGTTCTGCCCCACAATTCCTTGGAGATTGCAGCCCATTTGGCAGGGCAGTCGATTAGAAAATCAACCTCATGCTACTGAAAAGGGCTGATAAGCAGAATGAGGGTCCTCACATACTGTCCTGCCACTGATGCCTATTGGCAGGACTAGAGTACGTTCAGGAGAGGTAGCACAGGATTAGAAATGATCCTCTCATAACTACACCTACTGTAAGATCTTCAAGGTTAACCGTGTACTAATGATAACTTCCACTGGATTTCATAGTGTCAGATATTGTTTTTATGGTATAAACTGAGGTTCCTGTACGATTTGAACATGATCACCTTTTCCATTAGGCAAGAGCCGATGAAAAGAGGAAAAAAAAGAAAAAAAAAGGGGGAAATGAAAAACATCTGTAATAGATCAGTTACCTATTCCCATTAATTCATAGAAAATAATTAGGATTAAACATGTTCATTTAACTCTCTAACTGATATGAGCGATAATTAAATGCTTGAAGAAAACTTACAATCCATGTTAAAATACACAGTACTATTAACTAGGGATGCATCAATACAGATACTGGTATCAGTTATGGGTCCATCCATCCATTTTCTGTATGACTTATCCTACATAGGGTCATGGGGAGCCTGGAACCAACCACAGGGAACTTAGGGCACAAGGCAGGGGACACCTTGGACACACCCACTCGCACACTATGGACAGTTTGGAAATGCCCATCAGCCGATAAGTCATATCATTAGACTAGGAGAGGAAACCGGAGTACCCGGAGGAAACCCCCTCAAGCATGGGGAAAACATGCAAACTCCATGCACACAGGGCAGAGACAGAAATTGTACCCCCAACCCTAGAGGTGCATGGGTTAACCACTAAGCCACCATGCCCTGCCCTGCTTCAAGGTGCTGTTTAAATGCTATAATACTATGTCTTAAACATAAAACCCGGCAAGAGAAGTTCATTGCTACCAGCAGACGACATCGACACCAACACTAACATAAACAGAGCTGAATAAAATGTTCCGCAATGTCCCTGATTGCTTAATATTTACTTTAGATACTCATTTCAGTATATACATCATATTGATGAGGACCAAGAGCATGTACTCAGAATTGGTTTTGAAAACAAAGTATTGATTCAGCCCTACTTTTAACCTTTTTAGAACGCGTATTTAATTTCAAAGAATAGGTGAAATTCAATTCAGTGATGTGACTGAACTCTGAGAATAAGTTTAAATGATGTATAACTTATTTGCACTGTAAGTCATTTCATCTATATGCCGGCTGAAGGAACTTTGCATTAATAAAGCAGTTCTTACACAGAATGTCAAACAGCAAATTTGAAACTAGTATAATATGAATAGCTGTAGTTTGATTTCAGAGCTATGAAGAATTTGTTCTTTGGAGAGTGGGAATATCTGAATGTAATTTTTCTAATTTAAATGGGTGACATTTTTTTTTAATACTTTCTAGTGAAAAAAGGAAATACAGAGTGTCCCAAAAGTCTCCGCAAAAAACACTTAGGGGAAATGAACAATTTTTAGCAAAATGTATTTCAAACTTTTTCATACTCAGGTTAAATACTTATCCTTTAACAATGCCTTTGTCAAAAGACGAACACATAGAAATCATTCTCATGGCTCGATCGGGAAAGTGTTGCAAGGTTGCGATGCACCTTGAATTCATCAAAGCAAACCGTCACAAAACTCCTCCCTCGCACAAGGAGTTGTGGGCAATATTAACCGAAAAAGTGTCCACGTTTCCACATTTGAAAATCTACCGGAAATAGTAGGTCATCCGGGTACCTCTGGGATACTCATTTCAACATAATATGATTTGGGACATACTAATTGTCAGCTCGGATACACTCCCAACTGGGACGCAGAGCTTGAGTGGGAGAGATGACTCCACGTGTATTTAGTAATAAATGGCAATCATGTAGAGGAAGTTTTGTAGTAAAAAAAAAAAAAAAAGTTATATTTTGCTAAAAAGTGTTTATTTCCTCTATATATGGAGACTTTTGGGACACCCTATACTTAAACTTTCCAAATCTTTAACTGTTGATAAAAAAGCAAAAACAAAACAAACAAACAAACAAAAAACCAACAACAAATGGAAATGAAAGTGTTTAGCTTTTTAGCTTTGTGCTTTGTGTTTTTTGTATTTGTTTTCTTTTATCACAATAAATAACCTCATAAATTTTCAATACAAAAATAAAATAGAAACAGCGTATTAATTATCTCCGGAGCAAACCAGAGATAAAACCTCCAGAGAAATTTAGTGTGTATTCTATAGTACAGGATCAGAACTCAGTAATGAGTACATATTGCTTCACATATGCAACGTCAAGCCTGTTTCATTCACTTCACTCCGCCCTCTTTCATCACCCTCTCTGTCTTTTCACCCCCCCATCCTGTCGAAATGACGTGACATCATAAACATCCTTTCACCCATCCCTCATCTTCATTTTCATCTTTGTGATTGCCTGTCTTCATATGGCAAGCCTCTCAATCAGATCCTGTCCTCCTTCTCTTGGTTATCAGCTGGAGGGAATTGAGAGCTCAGGTGCTTCATGGTCTAC